>VCCN01006896.1:6342996-6354994 GCA_006491835.1 Architeuthis dux
CTCCCTCCGATGCTCTTTTCTTGTTTCCCAACAAATCACAAAATATTGTGGCCCCGTGTGTAAGTCTTCCGTTAGCATTTCAGTCTTCCGTACCAATTTTTTTGGCTCTAAGTGCTCATTTTTTTCCTTCCCCTGAATGCAGCAACCTTTGCAGAATCCATCTTTTAGGCACTGCCGACTTTGTATTCTTTTTTGCCAGCACAGAGATTCATTTCCTTAGCTTATCATACTTACTGCTTTTCATGAGGCTTTCCGAGGTCATCTTTTCTCCCTTGTTCCTTTTTTTTTCTTCTTTTTCTTCTTTTTTTTTTCTTTTTTCTTTTTTGGTCCGAGGTATATGTAGGTGTATATTCCATGCTTCCAGATCTGCTCCTTTTCTGCTATCCAATCTACTTTGTCTGACTTTTTCCAGGAATTTTCCAACAAATCCATTCTCATTCACTTTTTCCATTTCTTGAGTGAATACAGACTGCTTGGTTCTATCTGAACTTTGCAGTCTGTGAACAGTAATGATATTTGTTATTGTCTATTCTGGGATGACCAGTTGAGTTTGAACTACCAAAAGTGATTAGCTTTGCAAGAAGATGCTTATTCTACCCACAAAAGTTAGATAACATCTTGTTTGATAAATCTTCAGGCACAATGTATTTATAAAATACAATAGGATAACTAGGAAATGTTCCAAGACCTCCAGCAAATGCCTGAAACCTTATTGATCACTGCTACCCACAACACTAGTTTATTGCTGGGTTTAGGTTATTCGTGTGTTCTGACATTTATATCTATCTATGAAATCAAATGATGGATACTTTTATATCTGACAGAATATGATAATATCTATGTATCCATCTATGTATCCAGACTTTGCCCAGTCCTAAAAGTACATAGTAGAAACTTGAAATTTTGCACACACACTCCTCTCAATGAGTAGTGAAAATGCCTTTTTAATCTTTTGAACATTCCCCCCCAAATAGGTTTTTAGAGGGGGGTTCAATATGCAATGTAAGTTTATCCTAAATTGGTCACTAGTTTGTGCCCACTTGTTTTTTGAAAATTCAGACCTTTTTTAGTGTTCGCAGCCCAACAAAAGGCGAGAGAAGTAACTTATTCATTGATCACCCCTTTTTACAACTTTTGTTAGTGATCACAGCCCAACACAGCATATATGGGTTGGTGGTGATTCATAATTTCCCTTGGAATGCTAGTTTATACTATGTCATTGACAGTACATTTCTATAGTACAATATCATTTGTGCTTTTTACTAGTTTGTGCCCATTCTTTGAAAATTGAGACATTTGTTAGTGATCACAGCCCAACTTTTAATTGATCACCTCCCAACTCAGCATATATGGGTGGTTCTGATTCATAATTTCCCTCGGAATGCTAGTTTATACTATGTCATTGGCAGTGCATTTCTGTAGTACAATATCATTTGTGCTTTTTACTGTCCACATATTTGGCATCAGTACGAAGTTACTGATATAGCTTCCCATCCACCATTTACTCCTAGAGCCATCATTTTCTTTGACTCTTTGAGAGTCTGGATTCGCTTCCTTTGCTAAAGTAGATGAAAACAAGTTCATTCTCAAAGAACCGGAACAGAATGAAGCCAAACTCTTCAGTCTAATCAGGGCTATCTTACATTACTTGAACCACAACAGATTACATCATTGAAAATATTTTTGTAGTTTTGGGTTGAAATAGGGAAGAGGTTCTTTTGGGGTTTTGTTTTGTCTTTTTTGGTTGGAAGGTCAAGAAGAAAGAATTATTGTTTGTCCATTTTTGATCAGAAAAAATTGACATTTTCTTCTCTAGGGAGAAAGTCAAGTGGAAAAAAAACTAACAGAAAAAAAATGTCTAATGTCAAATTTATTAGAAAATCTGCGTATATTTATTAGAAAGACTCTTTTTATAATGTCAGAAAGTTTGGCTTGTTAGCTTTGTGACAGAGCATTGGACTGATGGCCAGGCCCTCTGAGAGGAATTTTATCTGTGGGGGTGGGGGATTGGAGTACAAATATTCTTTCAGGCTCTCGTTCCTTCTCCATTAGTCTTCCTGTTTGTATTCATTTAAGTATATAAGCACTGTGCAGGGATTGAACCTGCGTCTGTAGAATAATGCTGGTAGTATTTCTTCTCGCCAATGTGAGAGAGACGTCTTGTTCCGCGGCTGCAGCTTTACGGGAGCAAAAATTCTGTTTAGTGAAATATAACTTTTTGCCCATACCGGAGAAAAAGCTCTCCCACGTGGTTGGACGGAAACACAACAAAATTCATTATTTTCAATTGAAAATATAGGTTCATTTTATTCCCGTTGATAGCTTCGATTTCGGGCCGATTCGTGGGCCACCAAGGGTATTGAATTCTGTTTTTTCTTTTTAAATTTCTAACGAGTTCCATTACTGAATGACTAACAGAAGTAATAGTCCAAATCTGATTTCTTCCTCCTCTCTTCTGCTTCATCCCTGACGGGCGGAAGAGCCAAGCCCCCCTAGCTGGTTTGACCAGTCGCTTCTGTGTGTCAGATTCTAACTATCGCCTGATTTCAAATCACGGCAACCCTTAAACCACTCCGGTTGGTTGAATGTATTTTCTTTGTCGGCCATTTGACCTATTTTCTAGCCCCAGTAATATGATATAGTGTTTTGGTCACATACAAATTATCTCCAAAAAACGTGCGAACACACACAACCAGAATGTATTTCATTACACGTCCACCTTGGAAGCAACCGTATATGCAGGTTCTGCTCTACCGACTGAGCTAATGAAGTTCTCATGGTAGGCAGGAGTCTTTTAATCCTACACTTTGCTGGCTTCTCTACTCTCACGTTCATATTTTAGGAACGAATATAATGTGGTTCTCTATGTTGACAGTATGAAATCAAATGATAGATAATTTTATATTATATAAGGGTTGACATGCTGCTAAACAAATCAATCAATCAATCAATCAATTATATTCATGCCTAAAGTATGAACGTGTAAATATAGGGGGGCGGCAAAGTGTACGGTAAAAAACTCTTGCCCCACTTAAATATATGCAAACATTTCCTGAGATCCCAAGAAAATTTTGGGCCACCTTTGGCCCCCAGGCCCAGATGTGATGTACCTACTGCACCTCTGCTCTGATCAGATTTAAGACACACAAAAAAACTGAACAAGAAAGAAAAGAACCAATTTTTGTCTTGGTAGAAATCTACCTGATAGAGTTTGTGTCTCGCAGAAGGAGAAAGATATCAATTAGCAGTTAGGTATCGTATTCTTTAAGTCGGGCTCCACCTTAAACAAATCGACGCCATTGGCTCTTCTTCTTGCTGATCTTTCTGAGGTTCCGCCAGGCCCAGAAGAAGCAAAATACTGTGAAACGAGATTAGCCAACGTGATCATATTCTTTGTGAATATAAAGAAACCTGAGGATGTGTGATTACATAGACGGAAAAGATTTTGTCTGGATTGGTGGCATTGGGGCGGGGTTGTTGTTTTTTCTAGGCAAAAAGGCAGAAACGCATTCTTTGTCTCTGAATCAAGGGAGGTCATCCATGAAAGACAAAAGATGGAATAATGTCAGTCTTAGAGTCTTGTATATTCTGTGAGTCTATTTACTGTTTTGCTGAAGGCATACAAATCTACAATTCTTTGTATATTTATTTTTTTTAAAAAAGGATTGAAGATCTTTTGAAATTAAACTTTTGCTAAAATAGGATTTTTTTTCATGTTGGTTGCATTTTGGGAGAATGAAATATATTTACTTATGAATTACTTATTCTTGAAAGAATATAGGTCATTGGGAGGGGCTATTAGAAAATTGTAGTACCATCTACATTGCATAAGGAATAGTTAATTTATGACCTCTGTTATTATATACATATACGAGGGATGTCCGAAAAGTAAGGTACAAACATTTACTAATCCAACATGTTTATTACTATACAAATAAAACTTTGTGCATATGTTACCAGCACTACTATGCTACATGTAGTCGCCATCAGGATTGTGGCACTTGTCCCATCGGTGTATGAGCGCATAAATACCCTCCTTGAAGTCTGTGGCGTCAAGCGACTGGAGCCAACTTGACCGTTGCAACAAGTGTCATCTGAGAGGAACCGCTTCCTGGATAAATGTCTTTTTAGGGGCCCAAACAGATGATAATCTGAAGGAGTCAAGTCACGACTATACAACCATATTGCTGGCACCGCTCTTTTGTCAGGTTGGCCGTGTGTGGGGTGGTGTATTGTGCAGCAGGATGATACCCTTACACAAACATGATGCACCCAGGTCTCATCACGTGTGATCATGTGCTCCAGAAAATAACTATCAGCTCCTCTCTACCGTTCCAAATACTGAAAAGAAATTGGAGAGGTGCAAGGGTGACTCCAGTCGCTTGACGACACGTTCTTCGAGGAGGGTATTTATACACCGATGGGACAAGTGCATCAATCTTGAGGGCGACATTGGAAAAGTAGCATAGTAGTGCTGGTAACATATGCACAATGTTTTATTTGTATAGTAATAAACATATTGGATTAGTAAATGTTTGTTCCTTATTTTTCGGACATCCCTCGTAATAGTCCAATTCTACCAGTAATTCCTGACCACAGACAATCCCTCCCTTCCTCATTTTCAATGCATTTCTATAGTAAAATCATTGCCATGCATTCATATTATATGTACATACATATAATAATGCTATTCTATCAGTAGCACTTCCCTCAATTCCTGACCACTGACAATACCTCTCTCTCATTTTCAATGCACTATATACAGTGTCAAAACTCGCTCAAATTTTAGGTAAAAAATTGCAATGTTCAGTGCTTAATCATGAGTTTTTTAATGCAGAAAATGACTAAAACTAAACGTACCATCCATAAACAAAGAGAGGGGTCTTTTCTGTTTGCCTCCATTTTCTGGTAAAAGGCTTCTCCCTTATACACCTGAAGAAGGCTGTAGAATGGAATAGTGTATATATTATGACAATGAAGCTGGTAAGATATACTTCTGCATTTAACCTGTTCACTGCCACGGACAAGATTATTTGTCTTAGAAAATTGTCAGTTCAGTGCCATGGATGAAATAACTCGTTTTACGATAGTGTGTTATTCTTTTTATTAATTATAGATTTATGCATATATTAGATTTATTAGATATTCTGTTGTACAAATTATTTGATTTGTATGAAAATAAAACCGTTTTAAATATGCAATGAAGACTTTCTATTTCCATCAATTTTTTATGAGAAAAACCCGACACAGGAGTTATGTTAAAAAATATATTTGACAGCAAACAGATTAAGGGGAAAAAATGTCAACTTTTGTTTGGACAATCAAATCTCTTCTTCCAATCTTTGATGTTATCAACAATTTTGGATTCGCTTGAGTGCTTGGTTGGATGTATGATTACGTTGATATACTTAACATTGCTGAAAAATAGATTGTTCTGGTTGTTATATTAATAACCAGACCTCATCTGTGTATATATTGCATTTGTTAGATATTCTGTTGTACAAATTAGTTGATTTGTATGAAAATAAACCCATTTTAAACATCCAATGAAGACTTTCTGTTTCATTAATGTTTTATGAGAAAAACCCAGCACAGGAGTTACAACATTAAAAAATAAAAAGCAAACAGGTGAAAGTTGTAAATATTTAAGAAAAATATATTAGTATTTAATTTGTTAAAAAAAAAAAAAAGTACTGTTTGAGAAATTACTATATTTCTGAGATAAAAGAGAAACTCTCATTCTGAAAAAGAATAAATGTCAAATTCTCAATTCCACAGATCACTCCCAACCTCCTTCGAGTTGTGATCAAACAGCCTGAATTTATTTATCACTCCTAGTGATCTATCTGTGCGAGAATTATTTAAACTCATTCACCACCCTGACAATCTGTTTGAGGCAGTGATGGCTACAGAAACAGCATCAAAAAACCGAAAATTACAACTCATTATTAAACGAAAAAATAAATTGAAATAAAATGCAACACATCTCCCCAATAGATAAAAATGTTCGCAGTCAGAATAATTGATTACAGCTTGAAATCTTTTTTATTCTTTTTCAAGTCAGCAATTAAACATAACCCGAAGCCTCTGTCATGGCCGCCATTAGTCCCAATGTAATATGATAAAATAGACTGTATGACTCGGGCTGTCAAGGTTTGTGTTGTTCAGTTTATTAACCTGTTCATTGCCAAGTATATTTCTGTGATATTGACATTTGAAGAGAGTCATGTAGAATTAGAAACTTTTTTTTTTCATTGCATTGGCAAATACAAAATGAACTTGCATTCCAAGGGAAATTATGAATCACCGCCACCCATATATGGTTTGTTGGGGTGATCAATTAAAAAATTGTGCTGTTATCACTAAAAAATGTCTGAATTTTCAAAAAAAAACAAGCCGGCACACACTAGTGACCAATTTAGCATAAGCTTACATTGAAAATTGAACCTCCCACTATAACCCTATTTTGGAGGGGAACTTTCACAAAACAAATAAAAGCATTTTCCCTACTCATTAAAGGGAGTTAGGGCTGGGTGAGGGCTGGGATAGATAAAATTGAACGCCCCTTTAAAATCCTACTTGGGGGGAATTTTCAAAAAACAAAAAAAAGCATTTTCACTACTCATTGAGGGGGAGTGTGTGTGTGTATGCGTGCAAAATTTCAAGTTTCTACTATGAATGATTAGGGCTGGGCCAAGTCCGGATACAAAGATAGATAGATAGATAGATACATAGATAGATACATATAAATGTGTGAACACATGAATAACCTAAACCTTTGGTTGCAATGATTAACAAGCTAAAAGCACAAATATCTTTTGAATTTGTTATGAAAATAATTGAAAATATTTTATTGGAAATTTCTATTTTTATACTTTCCTCACTAATCTTTTACATTTTTTGATAAGCAAGCGGCTTTAACAAAATGTTTCAGCAGGAATTATTTAATTTGGGGAAGAGGATATACATTCAGATCTGAAATCAATTAACAATTTTAACCTGTTCGTTGCCAAGTAATGCAGATTTGTGACACATACATGTAACCACTTACTATATATATATATATACATATATATATATATGTGTGTGCATATATATACAGCAATACCTTGAATAGTATGGTTAAGGTATTACTGTACAAATTAATGTAACTAAGTATAAGCTGAAAAAAACCACATTAAATTATAATAAGACCTTGAACTGTGGTTTTGAACAGTACGTAATTGGAACAAATTAACTGCACTAATCAAGGTATACCTGTGTGTGTGTGCATGTATATATATGTGTGTGTGTGTGCATGTGGGTGTGTTTGTGTATGTGTGTGTGTGTGTGTTTGTGTGCATCTGTGTGTGCCTGTATATATGTATGTGCATCTGTGTGTGTGTGTGTACATGTATTTACATTATTTACAAAGAAATCACAATTTGAACATTGTTCTACAATTCTTTATCTGAAATCCTCCATTTGCAAAATGTTTTAATAAAAAAAAGATGTTATTTCATGAAACCTGAATCATCATTTCCATTCACTTGTGATTCTTCTTCTTCTTCTGTTGGGTATTGTGACATTAGAGAAGTGCAAAGAGACTTGCCTAAGGTCCTTCGAAATTTCTCCCAGCGGACAAGAGAATTCCATTGATAATTGCGTTACTGCTGCTTGTGTTAATGCACCTCGGAGGGGGTCACGTTGCAAACGCTTTGATCTTCTCCAGTGTCAAAGATCGTCACAGAACAGGACTCCCGCAAGGGCCTCTCGGGGAAGGCACCTGCTGCTTTCTCTCAGCTTAAATACGTCTCGCAATGTTGAGTGATTGAAGTTGATAATGTCCAGTGAAGAGGAGGAGTGTTGATGCTCTTGTTCTTTCGTGGGGAGATCTGCGCTTTCTGTCCTCGCTATTTTACCACCTCTTATTTTCTCTGAGTTTTATCGAATCAAAATCCTGTCAAACGAATCAAGGATTATGGATTGTCTTTCTCTTGATCCCCCTTTTCTAAAATTTCTTCCGAACCATTACCGAAATTCTTCAGAGTTTTCACTAACATTGACGCAACTCTTGAACATCCTGTCTGAGAAGAAATCAAATTTGTCTTCTGTGTTTTGTTGTTTGCAATACTTTTATTTACCTCTGACAACGAAGAGGTATATGTATTCACTTGTGTCTGTCTGTCTTTACACACAATATCTCCAAAAGTTCTCATTTAAGGGTTTTGTTCTCATTATTTACTTCTTTCAATGAAATTGGAAGAGGTATAAGTATTCACTTATCTCCGAAAGTACTCAATGAATTTCAATGAAAATTTGTGGAAGGGTGGAAATGGGGTAGGGAAGAGTTGGTTAAATTTAGGGTCGGATCCAGGAATTCTTTTTGATTGAGAGATATTTTTCGGTTTGTTTTTTCATACATTTATGTGTACACTAATGACTATCCACATGGTATCTCCAAAAGTTCACAATGAATTTCAATGACATTTTGCGCAAGGGTGAGACATGCAGTAAAATACCAGAGAGGGTGATACCAAGATGACTGCCTAAACAATTTTTCATGTAGTTTCTTGGTAATTCTTTATTCTAATGAAGGATCTGTCTGTTCACATGATATCTCTGAAAGTTCTCAATGAAAATTAGTGGAAGGGTGGGAAATGTGGGTGGGAAGAGTTTGTTAAATTTTGGGGCGGATCCAGGAATTCTTTTTTGATTGTGATATATTTTTCTGTTTCTTTTTTTCATACATTTATGTATATGCTAATGACTGTCCACACGATATCTCCAAAAGTTCTCAATGGGTTTCAATGAAATTCTGTGGGGGATGGACAATAGGGTATGAAAGAAGTGATTAAATTTTTGGGCTGATCCATGCACAATTTCCCTCCACGCCCACGTCATAGTTATATGTCCGCACCACATGATATCGCCAAAAATTCATGTCTGTCTACACAATATCACAAACGGTTCTGGGGGGGCAGGGTGAATGACATCATGAGTTACCTCTCCGAGCAGTGTTGCCAATTCAAAAAATATTTTCGCTCTAGTTTGATTGCAAAAAAGCACTAAATTCTTTTTAAATGGCGAAAAATGGCCAAAAACCACCAAAAAGACACTATAAATGGTAAAAAATAACCAGAATCGGCAACACTGGCCCCGACTGACACCACCCATAGGCCAGCCATTGGAGACATGGGCTAAGGAAGAATTGATTAAATATTGGGGCGGATCCAAGAATGTTTTACAGTTACCTCTCCTGCATCGTTTAGTGCTTTCTAGTTATTTGTATATCAACATCCTGTCAAAGGAATCAAGGATTACAGATTGTCTTTCACTCGATTCTTCCAAACCATTACCGAAATTCTTCAGAGTCTGCACTAACATTGACTCAACTCTCAAACATCCTGTCTGAGACAAAATCAAATTGTCTTCCTTACTTTGCAGGATCTTAATGTTGTTTGAAATACTTTTATTCAATTGAACTCACTGTAGCTATTATGGCCTGCAAGCCTATCTTGCTGACCATTATTACACCATGATGCGGCACCCATAAACTATGTATATACTAGCATAGTTCCCATAAAAAATAACTGGATTATTTATGTATGGATCGTCACTCCTGGCTAGGATCATAATATCTGTGTGATCTGCCTTGGATCAAAGTATTTGTGTACTCTGCCTTGGATCAAAGTATTTGTGTACTCTGTCCAGGATTGGAGAATCCGTGTTCTCTGTCTGTGTACTCTGTCTAGGATCAGAGTATCTGTGTTCCCTGTCTAGGATCAGAATATCTGTGTTCCCTGTCTAGGATTGGAGTATCTGTGTTCTCTGTCTAGGATCGGAGTATCTGTGTACTCTGCCTAGGATCAGAGTATCTGTGTACTCTGCCTAGGATCAGAGTATCTGTGTACTCTGCCTAGGATCAGAGTATCTGTGTACTCTGCCTAGGATCAGAGTATCTGTGTACTCTGCCTAGGATCAAAGTATCTGTGTACTCTCCCTTGGATCAAAGTATCTGTGTGCTTTGCCTTGGATCAAAGTGTTGCTCACCAGTACTTCTGCCTAGGATCAGAGTGTAGTATATGTACGCTCATTGAAAAGTGTTGCACACACACATACACATAAATACCAAGATACACATTGTGTTTTATTGTTGTTTGAAACACTTTTATTCACTTCCGTCCTTGTTCCTCACTGTTTAATTCTTTCTCTATTGCCTGCAAAATATCTAAATTTTTCATTACCTCCAGTGATCTGTCAATTGTATTGACCGTTCATCAAGATAACGGTCAATAAAATTGGTTGGTACAGCACTTGTAATTTCCATTATGACATGACCGAAACAAATTCTTTGAGTTAAGTTTGTGGGGCTCTTTTAATGATCTGCTTCAACAATTTCCTATTTATTCGAAATTTGAAATTTGAATTTATTAAATAGTAAGTCTTCATTTTCTTAAAAATCTGTGATATATATATTAATGGGGCTCAAAATTATGGATGGCGTAGGGCCCATTGTGGTCTTAAAGCGGCCCTGATGAACATCAATATCACTGGCAAATCATTAAAAGAGCCCCACAAACAAAAAAAATGTAATAGAAAGAGAAAAAACAAAAAATATTTTTTAAATTTCAAAAGTTCATAATTAGACAATATAAAAATGTAAGTAATATGCAATAAATTATAAAGATAGTAATAAGAGTTATTTACAAATGTTAAAATAAGGAATCTTGGTATAATCTAAAAAAAGGAGTATTTTACCTATAAAATACTATTTTTATTCACATGCTAAATGTGTTAAGTAATTATTTATTTGTGGGCCTCCTCAATGTCTTGGTCCTTACGCTGTGATATAGTTTGCATATAGGCTAATCCGGCCCTGGTGTTCATCATGTGCTATCTCTCGAGTACCATACTATGTCTCATGTATTTTCATGCTGACCATTATCACATTATGGTGAGGTGCTAATTCCTGCGATTCCTGTGAAAAGTCTTTTCAAGAAATCTTTTCATTGTTCTATTCACTCATTTTTCCTTGATGTCTTTGTCTTGGAATTGTCACTGGTGAATATATTAGAAATTGTCAACTAAAACTGTCAACATAGGTTTTTTCAGTTTTTAAATGATTCTGCCTGGCTGGCTATCTATGTGTGTATCACGTGTATAGGCTGCACCAATGGAGGTAGAGGGCTGGAAATTTAAACAGTTACTCCTTATTATGTGTAGACAAAACAGTTTTTTTGAAATTCGGCCCTAAGATAGATTTTAGTTGGGGTTGAATTTACAATGTAAATTTATGCTGAATTGATCCCTTAGTTTGTGTCCAGCAGAGTGCACACTTTTTTTTTGAAAATTTCGACTTGTTAGTGATCACTGCCCAACAAAAGCGAGAGAAGTAACTTATTCATTGATCACTCCCTTTTCTAATTTTTCAATTGATCACCCCCAACACAGCATGGTGCCAAAAGGCGAAAGAAGTAACTTATTCATTGACCACCCCCTTTTCCAATTTTTCAATTGATCACCCCCAACACGGCATTCTGCCAAAAAACATTGGTCACGTGACGGTTTCTATTGAGTGACTAACCAGACTTGTCTTCCATTTGGTTTTAAAAGGAGAGGACGCTTATCGTGCCGTTGATTCAAGTTCTGAAAGCGGAAAACTGTCTGGTCCACGTGCTTTCTTTTGAGGCTAAAAACACGAGACGTTTATATTGTCACCCGACTTAATATTGTGCTGTCATTGTGAGATGTTGGTCTGTCTCTGGTGCTCGTGAAGAAAGAAGAAGAATAATATATCAATGAAGATCAAGTAGATAAAGACGATGAGAATATATCAGAGTCCATTGTTGAATGACAGTCTGAGTTGCTCATCCATTTTGGCAAAGTCTGTCTTTTAGCAGAGTTAATCCTTTGATTCTATTTGTTGTTCTAAGACCATTTTGGTGGAAAGCCATACACATACGTACAGTCGCAGACACACACACACACACATATATATATATATATTGTGTGTGTG
>VCCN01006896.1:6403245-6433202 GCA_006491835.1 Architeuthis dux
ATTATTTTACAATAGAGAAACTATATAAAGCTCTTATAATGCTTAAATGACATAGCTTTGTTACGTTTATCTCCTATGTTAACTATTTATAAGTTAATAGGAGTTGTGTCCCCCTTCATGATTGGCTGTTTAGAGTATATCAAGGTAGATGGCTCTTGAATGGCAGTGATTTACATAGTGCTGGGTTATTAACCAATCAGGGCTGGCTTTGGGATGCCACCATTGGTATAATAGCGTCCCACTTTGGGGGAAGCTGGCCCTTTCTATTCTGAGCTGAAGGAGTGAAGACCTGGTGAACAGCAAGGCTAATAATTTTGAATCGGATATATTGACGTCCTAAACTTGGAAAATTTTAAGCAATAAGCAAACCATAGGTTGACGGTATACGGCACGTTTTCACATCTTTAATGACATTCAAAGTATGTATTACTAATGAGCATCTTGGCCTTGCTTGGTCACTATTTTACAATAGATGAACTATATAAAGCTCCTATAACGCTTAAATGACATGGTTTTGTTACATTTATCCCTAGACTTGGAAAGATTTCCATTAAAGGTTTTGCTTCCCTATTTGATAATAGATTAGTCCAGGGTTTCTCAAAGAATTGTACGTGCACCAGTGCCGATAAGCAAACCATAGGCTGACGGTATGCGGTTCGTTGATATATCTTTAATGACGTTCAAAGTATGAATTTACAAGATTTGGGCATTATTTTACAATAGAGAAACTATATAAAGCTCCTATAACACTTAAATGACGTGGTTTTGTTACGTTTATCTCCTAGACTTAAAAGATTTTATATATTCATTATATTTTTCCGATAAAAATTAACAATACTTGGAATGTTCAATTAATATTTTACTGGCCTTGTATGAATAATAATTTGGCACAAATATGCTACCGGTCCCTGACACGCTGGAAAGAAATCTTGCCGGTCTGTGAGGTCAGATAGTTTGAGTAATGCCGACCTAGACCACCTTACCAAACCAAGGGAGACAAACTAAAAATTGTCAATGATTTACCAGTGCTGGTAACTTTAGCAGCTTTTGCGTTTTGATAAAATTGTTTACAGACAATCAATATTATTGGTGCTGAAGTGTGAAAACTAATAATCCTCTTTGGAAGTCTGTGGAATTGGTGTTTTTGCAGGTTTTCATGAAAGGCTAATTCCTAATTTAGGAGGGGAAGTAAATTGAATGAGAAATAAGCTACATCTTTCACCAAATTGAATGGAATTCTAGCAGAGAACAGCATTGGGTGCATATGGGTCTCATACTGGCCGATATGTTGCATATGTGGTCATATTGAATGGGACGCAAAATAGAGGGCTGCATTGGATTTATGTATTGTCTCATACTGGCCGATATGTCCCATATGTGGCCAAATTGAATGTTATACAAAAGGAGTTGCATTGAGTTCAAATACGTCTCATACTGGCTGATATATCCCATATGTGGCTGAATTGAATGGGATTCCCAAGGAGAGTTGCATTTTGTTAAATTATATATTATTTGCAGGTTATATATTGATTTATTTGAACCATCCCAGTGACAAGCCCGAGGCTAGAGAGTACAGTGGCCAAAACGACAAAGACCAGAAAACTGGTCTGAATGAATCAATGTATAATAGCAACACCACCTAAATTTGTCAATTCAGACAAAAATTACTTCCTGGCTTTGATTTCATTATAAAATTATAGCAAATTTTATAGGTTTTAATAACCATCACCTATTCTCAATGTCAATGCTTCTGTGGTATTGTCATATAACAAACCAATTGTTGAAATGTACTTTCTTCAATTCTTATTCCTTATACTGAACTGCTTTTTGCAAATGAAAAAACTATATGTGAATAATAGAAAAGCTTAAAAATTAGAATGAGGATGCTCTACAAATCTCATTCATCATGAACCAGTACATGCACAAAACAATATTTAAAAAAACCAAAGATTGCCATTAGATAGATGGAAGCGGCTATCTCTTCATACAAATTTGTGCCAAGTTAACTATTATGCGTTTTTGACTAGTATTTTCTTTCATTTTAAATTTTTTAGTTGCTCTTTATCGTAACTTACCCAGACTGTCAGTGTATGGCAGTGATGACGAACTGTTTTAGCACAGTGTGTCGAAATTTTAATATTTTGAAAAATCCTGTTATCAGAGTATCACTTACATGTATTTTAGTTTTAGGTAACTGCTTATAGATAAACAGCCTATTTTTTAAATATATTTATAAAACTAGGAGTTTAATAAAATATAACATGAAATTGTAAAATATATTTATAAAACTAGGAGTTTAATAAAATATAACTTGAAATTTCAAAATATACTTATAAAACTAGGATAATAAAATGGAATTAAACAAGTTTTTTTTTTTCCTTTTTTTATTTCCTTTTTTTTTTCCTTTTCAAAGTCCATCATGTGTCACTGCTGACACACATGCCATAGGTTCGCCATCACTGGTCTATGGCAATGAATAAACAGCGTAGATCGAAAATAAAGAACAATCTCTAGGCGAGACTCTAACTTTGGTCGCTTTTACTTCAGGAAACTGTCTATGTAAGGTGCTGCTCTACTGATTGAGCTACTAGAGCTCTTACAGCTGGCAGAAGATCAAAATCTAACCTTTAAACTCATCCTTCCCCAATCGTTTGGTACCACACTTGTTTTTACGTACATTAGTTGTAGTTGTTAATCAATAATAATAAATATATAATTAATAAAATATGATAATATAATGATAAATTAATAATGCTTCATCTAATGAAAAATAAATCCTAATAATAGTTACTCAATAGAAACCGTCATGTGACCGTCTTTTGGCTGCATGCTGTGTTGGAGGTGATTGATTAAAATTTGGAAAAAGGAGTGATCAATGAATAAGTTACTTCTCTCATCTTTTGTTGGACACTAAAAAGTCTGGGTTTTCAAAAACAAGCATGAATGCAGCCAGATACAAACTAGGGACCAATTTAGAATAGACTTACATTGTAAATTGAACCTGCCCCATAAAATCTATTTTGGGGAGGAATTTTAAAAAAACAAAAAAATAAGGAGTAAATGTTGAAATTTTCAGCTCTCTAGCTCCATTTTTGCTACCTGTATGTGTGATACATACATAGCCAACCAGACCAGCTCAAAAACTGAAGAAACCTATGTTGACAGTTTTGGTTGACGGTTTCTAATTGTGCCAAGTTCTTGAATATGTTTCCTAAGTTGGCCTGCTTCTAAAATCCATCACTATCAAGTGTCATTAACATAAAATCTTTTCAATGTAAAAGATGGAAGCCTTAGCCGAGAATCTTGTTGGAGAACATTGCAATCTTCTGACTAATACACAAATGACAAAACTGTTTTGATAGGCTTCTGATACCATAAAACCCGAGTGTGTCTGGCATTGAAAATAAGTCAAACCACCCGGGGAATTGGTCCGTATTTGTTTACTTGTTCAGAGACAAGTGTATACCCAGTACTGCCTCCACCCTCATTTCCCTTCTCTCCGAGCTGTCTACCCCCAACACACAGCACTTAGCCAGCCGACCACTGGCTAATCTCTCTGCGGACTAGAATATTAGTTGTCAGACAAAAGCGTTCTCAATTACTTGCTTATTGGTTGTACCAGTTGGTCAGTTACTCAATGACTGACCCCGTTTACTGGTAAGTAAAAATGACAGTCTTAATAAAGTACAATAGTACCTCACCTAGCGCTACCCTGTTTAGCGCTCTTTTAATAATATTTTTTGTAATTCAGGTTAGACAATGTTCTCACTAGCTGTTTAATGGCTAATTAACAATAGAAACCTAATTCCAAATTCCCAATTAAGCTGAGCTCTGGATTGATCATATTGGCCATCTTTGGCATGTTTTTATTAGTGTCTCTTTTAGTGCCATTATTTTATCATTTTTAGTGTCTTTTTAGATGTTTTTTGGCCATTTTTGGCTTTTTTTTACAAATACATATATGCGTACCTCAGAAAACTTCCCAATCCTATAAAAACGGTGGGGAAATCAAATTCCTGGCTAACACCCTGAAATTTCAGTGTCATTCACCAGAGTCTTTATCACAAAATTGTATTCACCCGTCACTAAATTTTCTTACGTTCGTGGTAATTTTCTTCTTAGTCTCTCGTGTATAATTCTGTATATGATTTATCTTGTCACATGAGCAAAGACATAAATTAACTCATTTCTTAAGTGTTTATATCATTCAACTTTTTGACCATTTTTTTAGTGTCTTTTTGTTGTTTTTTGGCCATATTTGTCTTTTTGGCTTTTTTGGCCTTTTTCAAAATAAAAAAAATGCAGAGCTCAGAAAACTTATCAATCCTATAAAAACAGTGCGGAAATTAAATTCCCGGCTAACACCCTGTAAATTTAGTAATGTTAAATTTCCGAAATAAATAATGATAAAAGATAGCATCATGGACTGTCTTCTGAATAACTGTATACTGTACACTTTGGTTAATGTGCCATGTGTATACATACATATACACAATAATTTATCATGTAGCGATGACACCTAGTGATATTTCACCTGCTCCGGAAAGTAGCTATCAGATGAGATAGACAGCACTATCTATCATATATTTTAAAATGACTGCCGGCACAATCTCTATTCATGCTATGTTATAATGATCCTGTATAGCGCCGTTTTGATTAGCGCTGCATTTTTTAGGAACATATCTAGAGCACTAACCAAGGTATTACTGTAGTGTGTCCTCGAAAGAAAAACATTTGTTACAAGCCGTTCCTGGAAATCAATGTTGACTGCAAAACCTTGTAATTAAATGAAACTAGTATTGGACTGACAGAATCAATTCTTATCTCTGAGACTTTATGGCAGGTGAACTCGGTCACTAAATCAGTGAGTTGGAATATAAAGCACCAAGTGTGCTTTAATACTTTGAGAGACTCTGGACGGTCTGAGTCCAGCAAAAGATATCTAAGAAGAGAAAACAATGCTCTGATAATTGACAAAGATAGAGCATCAATGTGGTTCAGTGGTTCCCAACTGACTGGTACTGGGCCGCAAATCATGTGCCACTGTGCCGTGTGGAAACGATATGATCTTTGTGAAATAAAAACCAATTCATTTGCTTGGTTCTTAGTATTAAATTTGTTAGATAAACCCTTTCAGAAACAAGATTGAGTGTTCAAAAGACACCATTAATTATGAACTGTATGTAGTCCAACTCCTTGTATGTTTAGCCAAAACTTTGTTTTTGGACACCATTAATTATAAACTGTGTATAATCCAACTCCTTGTATGTTTAGCCAAAACTTTGTTTTTGGACACCATTAATTATGAACTGTGTATAGTCCAACTCCTTGTATGTTTAGCCAAAACTTGGTTTTTGGACACCATTAATTATGAACTGTGTATAGTCCAACTCCTTGTATGTTTAGCCAATAACTAATATGTTTGTTTATGATTAAAATGTCTTGAAAAAGTGTTTCTTTAAGAGGGTACATCAATAAGTAGTTATTTTTCAAATGGTTCTTCGGATGATTGAACTACTTCTTGTTGTTTGTGTTGTAAACACAACGTTTCAGCCGATCCATTCTTCAGCCTTCTTCAGGTGTAGAATCCGAGTGTGATGGGGTAAACAGAAGTTTTAGAAGGAGTTCAATCGTCCGAAGAACCTTTTGAATATTAATGACCCTTTTCAAAACTAAAGAAGATTGAGTGTATTAACCACCTATAAGTGACTAATATTTGATTTATCACCTATATTTCAGTCGTGATTAACTCCTTCCCCTCCGTTGGCTGGGCCTCAAGCATATTGTCTTTATTAAACCAGTCCACGGTGCAAAAAAGGTTTGGGAGCCCTGTATTAGATTGAATCATCTCTCTTAACCCTGGGAGGTTTTAGGGAACCTCCAGCGACTTTCTAACAGTATTGACTGTGAACTATGAGGCAGCCTTAGCAGATGAGTTTCTAACCTTAATTATCGTATTTCCTGTCATCGAAGACGCTATTTTTTTCTGTAATAAGTATCGAAGTTGAAGAGTCCATTATTTCAAATGGTGTGTAGGAGATATTTTTATCAGAAAAAATTTTATCTTTTATTATGTACTAGACAACCCTGTGATCCTGTTGGGTCACGCTTGGAAAATTAGTGCAATCTGAATGAACCCAGATTTTTCAAACATTTGAAAATAAATAAAGGAGACTGCTCTATAATTAGCATTTGATACTTATGTCCCTTGACAAATCAGTTATTATAATATAGATAATGGTGAGCACGAAATAGACTCCACACTATAATTATCAAGTTGCAAATCACCCAGACTTTTTTGTATTCTTTAAGTTAGGGCATTTCAGAGCTACTTTAATTCAATACATCTGGCTACAATACACCGTTTTGGCTACTTAGAAGTCACATACAGATAAGCAGAATCAGACTTTTAGTATTATATAGATTACAGACAGAGATACAAAAAAACAAACAGAAAAAGTCACACTATTCATTATATAGATAGGAGATTCAGTTCTGTCTGCGACCCCCCCCCCCTCTTCGTTTCCAATGTCTTTTTTGTGTGAGGAGATCTTAGGATAAATATATTATTATCCTTGAGCAATTACAGTCAGTGGTTGTCGAATCAGACAGTTTCTATTGGTCAATTGTTTTAACCAAGTTGTTATTGTATATATTGTGATCTCTAAAAGATGAAGACATATCTTTGTCTTTCTTCTCTTTTTTTTTATAGCACATAACACAGATGCACACGCCTGCGCACACTCACATGCCTAGACACATAAACACAATCATACACAGAAATGCACAAATAAACACGGAAATGCACACGAATACACACATACACGTACATATTCACACACTAGCATGCACACGTAAATATTCACACACACGGAAACACACACGAACTCGCACATAAGCACAGACACACAGAAAAACACACACACATACACAAGCACGCACACATACACAAAAACACGCACACACCCCTACACACAAGCATGCACACATACATAAAAACATGCACACACCCCTCCATACATACACAAGCATGCAAAGACCCTTACAAACATACACAGCATGCAGACACCCCTACACACATCCACAAGCATGCACACACCCTTACACGTACACAAACGCACACGTGTGTGTGTATATACGCAAAAAATAGCCTGAATGAAAGCTAATTGTCTTAGTAGATAAAGAAAGGAAAAGATCTTTTTCAGCCAGACTAGTTGACACCCTGCCAGTTAAAACATTTCACTGTCTAGCACTTCTCGAGGTTTGGTGTATTAAAAAAAGAAAAGAAAAGAAAAAGATGATGAATGATTGAATTGATGGGGTTGGGGTGGTAGTGGTGGTTGTCGTCATCATCATTGTAGTGAAGTACAATGGCCGGTGGGGGTGGGGGTGGTGGAAGGAGGGAGACTAAATCGGCCGTTGAAGGAGAGAATTACTACTACTGATGAATGTAATGGAAATGCGGGACAAAATCAATTTTTGTTGTACTTGTTGTTGGCTAGACAAAGCAAAATATCCTTTTCACATCTCTCGATAGAAGTTTCATATGAAAAGGTCACTGCTTACAAATGATTACCAACACCCGATGATGATCGGAGATGGGAGGGGGGGGACGGGGGCGGGTCACAGGCCCACGTCCTACCTTCTCTCTAATCAAACACCTTCGCCCCCTCTCTCTTCCTTTATCTCCTTTTTTTCTTCCTTACTCTCCTTTTCTTTTCTCCTTACTCTCCTTTTTCTCCCACTCGTTTCTTCCTTACTCTCCTTTTCTTTTTTCTCTCCTTTTCTTTTTCTTTCTTTCATCCTTGTCTTTCTTTCCCTTCTCTCTCTTCCTTTCTCCTCTTTTATTTATTTCTTCCTCTCCCTTTCTCCTTTCCTTTTTCACTCCATCTCTTTCCTTCCTTGTTCTGTCTCTTGCTTTCCTTCCCCGTTCTGTCTCTTGCTTTCCTTCCCCACTTTCTCTCTTTCTTTATTTCTTTGTCTCTCTCTCTTACTTCTTCTCTCTGTTTCCCCCCACATCTTCTCTGTCTCTCTTTCTCTCTTTCCCTTCCCCACTCTTTCTTTATTTCTTTGTCTCTCTCTCTCTTTTCCTTCCTCTCTGTTTCCCCCACATCTTCTCTGTCTCTCCCTCTCTTTCCCTTCCTCTATCTCTCTCTTTCCCTTCCTCTATCTCTCTCTTTCCCTTCCTCTATCTCTCTCTTTCCCTTCCTTTTTCTTCACCTGTCATTCTTTCTTCTCCTTTTATCTCTGTTTCCTTTTCTTCCTCCCCCTCTCTGTCATATCATTCCTCCCCTTTTTTATTCCTCCCTGTCTTCGTCTTCGATGTTTTCCCCATCCGAGTTTTAAAGCCATAACATAAAAAAATATATTTATTCCTTATCTTTTCTTCCTCTCTTTTATTTTCTGGCCTTTGGTGCAAATCTTTATTGTTTTTGTTCTTAACAGAAGAAAAGAAGTCATTGGTGTATTTATGAATAATATATATGTTTTTAATGTGATGCTCTCAGATTCTTTCCTTGCAAGATGGCACAACACAAACCTTCCCTCTCTATACAAGACAAAGTCAAGCTTAGTAAATATCTCTCAGAGAGAGAGAGAGAGGGTTAATGAAAGAAGTGTAAGTGTATGGGTTGGTATCTATAAAAGTTGTACTTAGTAGCATTTACGTAGACTGAGCTACTTAATTAGTAAACATACAATAACGAAAATTGATACCTAGGGAGGGATTAGAGCTCTGAGCTTGTTGCTCAAAATGCTCTGTGTAGCCACGGTGCTGTTTTACGAACAACGATTTAAGAGGGTTTTCCACGTCTGTTGCAGGCCCCTCTGGTAGAGGCAGGCCTTTCCACGGCGGTTGCAGGAGAAGGTCTGGCAAGGGAGAGGAGGTTCTGCTTTCTGGTGCTGCTGTTTTATAGTTACACTGATAATGATCTCTGGGTTCAGAGGGCCTTAATGTTGCCAAATTGTAGTCAGGGTCAGATTGAAAGTCTCCACTTAAATTATCTCGCTGTCCCTCTGTAAGAGATGGAAATAGACATTATTTCACCTACTTACAGACAAAATCGGTTTCAGAAGGTTGAAAATGATGGCACATAATTTTATAGTATTCAATTATTATTTATTGGAGTAAACACAAGTTATGCAGGTACTTATATGTATACTACCATATATGTCGAACTATAAGATGAATTGTTTTCAAGAGTATTAGGAAAACTACCACTGGAACTCATCCAAGCCCCATAACTGTCCAGCGTCCGTCGTCATGATACAAGCGCATTGGATGTGATATTTATTTTTTTGTTTTTTTAAAAATTAAATGTCCATCTTATATACCGGCATATATGGTAAATATTTGTAGGCATTTATTTATATCCCAACATAAAAAGAAATGTGACGCATGATCTTGGTTATTGGTCCAGAAATGCCTTTAGTATTAACTGCAGGGAATGTCCTATTTTTTCCCTTTATATGGGGGTTGCCCTTGAGCATAGAAACCCAGTACCCAGGCGAGAGGGTTGGAGTCTTCAGAGGACAAAAGTGTGAAAATGCTAAGTGTTTCTATCGTTCGTTCTATGAATTCGTTTATTGTCTTAGTTTTGTGTATATAAGATGCATTTTTAACCTATTAAAACCCATAAGAACTCGGAGCCATTTCTACTTGAAGGAACATTGTGGGATTCTGGGTAGGCAAATTCACACGCAGTCACATGACTGCACCAGGATGTTCATTAGATGTCACTTAGTACACTTCATGAGATAAAACTAAGAGACTCAGCAGATCAATTAAATTGTATGTGACACTGGTGTCACAGTGGGTTCTTATGGGTTAAAGAAAACTATGTATCCAAATTTTATTTTATTTTTTTAGATGAAGCATTGTCAACCATTAATCTTTTACTAGTATTTTTCTTTCATCTTAATTTTAGTTGCTTTCCATTGCAACTATTCAGACCATCAATCTATGGCAATGAGTAAACAGCATGGATCAGAAATAAAAGATAAGCTCTCGTTGAGACTCGAACTCACATCCCTTTTGTCTAAGGGAAGCCTGATTATCTGTACCAGCTACTCTGCCGCTTGAGCTACAAAACATTTATGGCTGGCAGAAAATCAAATCCAACCCTTAAACCAACCTTTTCATTTTTCCCCCAATTGCATTTTGTTTATTTTTATATACACTAGTTGTATACTTACTGCTGTAGACTGACAGCCTGAGTAGTTGCGATGAAAAGCAACTAAAACTAAGATGAAAGAAAGATACTTGTCAAAAATTAATATGTATCCAAATAGCTGTTATGTATATCTCGAGAACCGGTTGTGTGGTCTTGATGTAACCTGGCTACCAATCGGAGGGGACCTTACTACGCATGCGTGAACACTCTCCTATGGGGTTACACAGTCAGTGACACACCATTAAGTGAGCTTGTGTACTGTGTGACTGACACATTCACAATGACCAAGTCTGCACATTCTTATATTTATCTGCTGGAACAGTGGCACTCACTATTTACCTATTAAATTATGTGCATGTGTGAACACTCTCCTATGGGGTTACTCAGTCAGCGAGATACCATTAAATGGGCTTACTGTGTGACTGTCACATTCACAATGACTGAGTCTGCACATTCTTATATTTGTCTGCTGGAACAGTGGCCTCCACTACTTACCTTACTGTGCATGTGTGAACACTCTCCTATGGGGTTACTCAGTCAGTGACACACCATTGAGTGAGCTTGTGTACTGTGTGACTATCACATTCACAATGGCCAAGCCTGCACATTGTTATATCTAGCTGGAACAGTGGCATCCACTATTTGACAGATTTTCATGGCTAGATTTATGACGACGACTGGGATAAGGCAATCCGTCTAAATCTTCCCAAATCTTACCTTTACTTATCTCCAGGACAGCTTATTATTTATCTTCTTGAAATGTAAATAACTTTTAAGAGCATTAAAAGTTCTTTTTATGATTCGGAAAGAGAGAAAAAAGACTTGAAAAAGATTAAAAATATCAAAGAGAAACTCGAGACATTTTGTTTCTTTCTTTAAAGCAATATGGAAATTTGAACAAGGATAAAAGTATTTTTGTTTGAAGGCTAAAAACCATTAAAGAATTCTTTTAAACTTTAATTTCAGTCGTATTATTTTTTGCTTACAGGTCGGAAAATTAAATTGTCTCGTTTTCATCAAGAAAAAGCTGAAATCGTATATATAATAGGAGTCATGTCAGTCTCACTTATAGTATCAGTAGAAGCCATCAGCCCCTCTCCCTTCTTATTAAACTAGCTAACTTTATTTTTCTCCCTTCCTACCCTCAGAGTTATTTCCTGTGTCACGCAACACTTGAGGCAATGATTTTGTCTCCATATCTTGAATGATCCATGGAGACTCGATCATTGTTTCTGTTGCAATTGTGGGTTTTAACGGAGCCGGGTTGCTAGCCTGATGCTTAAGATGGACTACTTTAATAACTAGCCGATTGCCGATTCTTCTAATACACATATATATATATATAAATATTTTTCTTTTTGCTGGATAATTTAAATTAACTCCATCACATACTCATAAAACCTGAGCAACGGAACAAACAGAATGTTAATAGTTGCTTTTCCTTCATTATGTACCCAATCAGACTCTGTTGCTCCTGTGTCATGCAACACATGAGTCAATGATTTTGTCTCCATTACTTGAACAAATTATGGAGACCCAACCATTGCTTGTAGCAATTGTGGTTTTTATGGACTGCCTCACAGGGCTAAAGGGCTCCAATGGAAAGTATCCAGCCATATAATATTAACCTAAAAATAGCCTACTAGAGCAATGGTGCCTTAGTCCCCTTCAAAGTATTCTCTTTGGGACCTCACACACTTATCCGGTATCCCTTCAACTTTTCAAAACAGTCTATTCCTCTTGACATTAGCTGCCTGGTCTCATTCTCCTTAATCTCATCCACGGTCTGAAATCACCTCCCTTTCAATGGCAAAAATCAAGAAGTCGCAGGGAGCCAAATCTTAACTGTAGGGGCTTGACAGACCTGGGTGATTCTATAGTTTCTCCAAATAAGATTCATAGCTCAGCTTCTCCTGTACTGCGTGACATATAAAGCAATGATTTTGTCTCCATTACTTGAACAAATTATGGAGACCAAACCATTGCGTTTTTTATGGACTGTCTTACAGGACTAAAGGGCTCCAATGGAATATATCAATGAAACCAGGTAGCATCAGCTACCTTGTCTCATTCTCCTTAATACTCATTTATGGGTGACACTGTATGTCTCACACTCGGACGCTCACGTGTTGCGGGTGGCAATGATTTTGTCTCCATTTCTCGATTGATACATGGAAACCCAATCATTGTTTCAATTGTGGGTTTTTTATGGGGCTGGGTTGCTAGCCCCAGACCCAAGATAGACTGCCTTACAGTGCTAAAGGGCTCCAACTGCCCTGCTATTTACCCATAGCTAGATGGACAAGTGGATTCATGCCTTTCCCATGGGCACCAATGCAAAGTGGCTTATTCCAATAGATATTTTCTAGGAGTTACCAAAAAGAACCAAATAGGCTAACATCATATATAGATATGGTGCTCAGTCTGATGCTCTAACCAGAACACCAAGATAATTACAACGATAATGGCGGTTCATGAGCAGCCATCAACGGGCATAAGTCGACCATATCATAAAAAGTAGACAATAAAGCATATTGATTGGGCCGAATTTAGAGCCAGACCTTTTACATCGAGATACGGGCAGGGCAAAGAGTTGGTAAAACAACGTAGCAATCAACGGGAAAGAAACAAAAAAAAGAATCATAAAAAATTGAAAGAATCGTGAGGAAAATAATCAGACAAACATCTCCGCAGACAAAAGTTTTGAAAAAAAAAGATGGATGTTGTGGTCTGCTGAGGGAGAAAAAAATGTTATGGCTTGCTTCAGGCCAAAAAACAGAAGAAAGAAACGGACTATTTTGGTCTGCTGGTAAATAAAATAAATATAGAAGAAAAAAATGTAAAGAAAGGCCCGACAAAAAAAAAAACATGGAAAAAGAAATTTAAATTTAAAAAAATTATGGGGTTTATAGGAAAAACAACAAACAATAGATCAAGAAAGATAAGAGAATTATTGTACTTATCGATCGATCTATCGATACTTATCCATATAATTTGATTTTTTAATCAGACATTGAAATAAATGGATGAAAATTTTTAGGACGTCAACAACCAATCCACAAAAGGATTTGCTCAAGTTTGAGCCAGCAAGCTGTGCCGTTACAACAGGATGACTGAGTACAACATACTAAACTAATTTCTCCACCTATTTCACTTACCGATGAAGTTTTAAAAAAGAAAAAGACGAGAAAAACAAATATATGCATGGTCTGTCTGGAAAGTATCAAGCCATTTAATATTAATGAAAAAATAGCCTACCTAGGACAATGGCACCTTTGGGGGATTAGCGAACATTCATAGCAAACGATTAATAGCTGTATAAATTTCATAGCTGATCTGGTTTTGCTAATCTAACTATAATTGAAGAAACTTATGAAGTGATACTATGTAACATAGTAAAGTAAATAATTTAACCCACAAGAACCCACTGTGATACCAGTGTCACATACAATTTGTGACTGTGTGTCAATTTGCTTACCCAGAATCCTGCATAATGTTCCTTCAAGTAGAAATGGGTCTGGGTTCTTATGGGTTTCATGTATTTCATTGTTTTTAAAACGTGTTAAGTTTAAAAAAATCTTTTAAAATAAAGTTGTGTAGTAATTATCACTGAAATGATGAATTCTAACACTTAAATTATTTACTTTACTATGCTACTTAGCATCACTTCATAAGTTTCTTCAATTATAGTTAGATTAGTGACACCAGATCAAAGAGATATAGCCATGAATTTATCCTGCTATGAAATATATACACCTATTAATTGTTTGCTATGAATAGCTGGCGATTAACTCGCCAGATCCCACCTTTGGGGCCTCGCACACATGGTCTGAAATCTCCCTTTAGCTTTGGAAGAAGCTATAAGTTGCAGGGAGATTTCAGACCATGTGTGCGAGGCCCCAAAGGTGGGATCCAGCGTGTTAATCACCAGCAATTCATAGCGAACAATTAATAGGTGTATATATTTCATAACCAGATAAACTGTACTGTAGGAGGCTGACAGACCTGGCTGGTGCCAAAAAACCCTGTATTGCCATTTTGCAATGTTGTATTGCTTTTTCTGTATATCTTTGCTTGATCTATTCTTGCTCTTTGACTCTTGCAGGAATCTCTGCTGCACCATAATATTGTCTAACTCTTTCAGAATTGACCAAAATAACAACATTGACCTGATTTCATTTTCTCATTCATCAATGAAGTATCTGAGCAAATTTCCATTGTCCTTTTTCTTTTTTTAAATCAGAGAAATCAATTATTCCTAACTGTTAAGAAGTCTGGCTAATAAAGTCCCCCCCACACCTTCTGACAATTGTTCACTCACTAATCTTCACTTTCTTATGCCTTTTAAGCCCTTCTTGGTAGCCAAGTGGTCATTTCTTTGGACAAGATGTAATAGTTTTACAGTTTAATGCCTAGTGAGGTTTGTTAGTTTATTGATTGATTGATTATTTTGTTTAACAGCACATCGACCGTTGGTGGGTCATTTAGTGCAGAATTCAGTAGGGAGGGAGGGGGAGAGGAGATCCCATCTCCCCATGACTAGAGACTTGAGGTGGGGAATCCCAAATCCCTGTCACTGAGACAAATGCCACGAGGACCAGGATAAACTGGTCAGTGGTCAAAAGTTTCTCAGGACGAATCCCGAGCATGCTAATGGTGATCGCCTCCCGACCAGCTGGCCAAGATATCCTGTGCAACTTCTCCCAGATATCCAGAGATACCTGAGCATGCCACAAGGACCCCTGAAGGGCTGTGGTTCTCTGAACTTCGAGGCCATGGCAGTTTCGAAAAACAGATACTACACTTTGATCTTAGCCAAAAGGCCAAGAGAGTCCTCTACTGCCGTTTGTTAGTTTAGTGATTCAAGTTGTGGGCTGAGGTCTACATTTGGTATTAGTTTGGTGAGGCTCGTTGATTTTTGTTGGTAAATCACTTTTGGGAAGGAAATCTTTGCATTTGTTTTTGTTTGAAAGAGTGTTCTTTCTTTTTTTTTGTTGAGGTGGGGGGGAGGTTTGACTTAGTGATTATTTATACATTTGTAAAAATGTGTAATACCCCCTCTCCCCCGTTATAACGCGGTTCGTTATAGCGTGGTTTGCGTAAATAACCCGGGTGGATGGTGGACCCCAAAATATGAATCTAGCTCCAAAATAGCTAAACCTAGCTCCTAAATAGCTAGATCTTGCTCCAAAATAGCTAAATTTAATCATGGCTTTGTTGTATTGTGGAGGTTTGACTTAGTGATTATTTATACATTTGTAAAAATGTGTACTACATCCCCCCCCCACCCCCATAATGCTGTTCCATATAGAATGGTTTGCGTTATTACCCAGGTAGATGGTGGACACCAAAATATGAGTCTAGCTCCAAAATAGCTAGATCTTGCTCCAAAATAGCTAAATTTTATTGTGGCTCGTTTGTAACCAGTGTTGCCAACTTAAAAAATATTTTCGCGATAGTTTGACTGCCAAAAAGCACTAAAAAAGCGCTAAAATAAATTTCTTTTAATTGCCATAAATGGCCAAAAACCACCAAAAAGACGCTAAAGATGGTCAGAAATAGCCAGAAAATGGCCAAAACGGACAAAATGTTTTAGGCGAAAACGGGCTAATTTAGCACATTTTGCAATGCCAAAACAAGAAACGCTCTAAATCTAGCGCGAAACGCACTAAATTGGCAACACTGTTTGTAACATGGTTGGCTTTGTTGGACTCTAACAACTGCGTTATAACGGGGGATGCCTGATCTATGCACTTCTCTTGCCCTGATGATATAAATGGTTTTTTGCAGCAGCAATATCTGACTTTTTAGTAGGTGTTATTGATTATTTTAAAGTTTAGTTTCTTAGTTTCTGTTTTGTTTTGACCGTAGCGAATTGCCTTTGTTAGCGTCAGTCGATTGTCACTTTTCTTTCTTTTCCTCTTCCTCCGATGTCTCGGGGCCAAATTAAAGAAATAAGCAAAAAGAACAAGTAGATCTAATTTGGAAAAAAATCCTCCAGCCAAGGAATGGAAAGGTTTATTTTATTCAGGACTTTTGAGAGAGTGGGAAGGTTAACAGCACGGATAATGGAATCGACTTCACACCAATGCTCTTGGGAAGGGCATAAATATATACTTCTTCCCCCAGCTATCGGTAAATAGCAGGGCAGTTGGAGCCCTTTAGCCTTGTAAGGCAGTCCATCTTAGGTGTTGGGCTAACACCTCGGGCCCTTAAAAAGCCTCAATTGCTGCAGAAACAATCATCGCGTCTCCATGGATCTCTTGAGAAATGGAGACAAATCATTGCTTCATCTGTCGTGCAACATTGGAGTAAATGAACGGAGCCGAGGGGTAAGAGAGAGTGAGATTTTGAGAGGAAGAAAGGACTGAAGAAAGTTAAGGGAATATATTTGGAGAGAGTGAGAAAGAGATTTGGGGGGGGGTAGAAAAAGCAGACAAAGACAAAACTAACAGAAACAGAGCTTTGGGGAGTGGGGGGGGGGTTAAAAAGTGTACTCAAGAAGGCAGATAGAAATATTGACGGATGAGAAACATGGAGGGTTGGCAGATCAAAATATTTAGGGAGGGAAAGGAATAGAGGCAGAGAAAGAGATTCGAGGGAGAGCAAATAGAAATATTGAGGGAGGGGAAGGGGACAGGGAGGCAGATGTATATATGTAGGACAAGGTAAGCGAGTAAGTAAAGGGGAGGCAGATGATAATATCTAGGATGAAAGGGGGAGAGAGTGAAGGGAAGGTAAATAGAAATATCGAAGGAGGGGAAGGGAGTGAGTGAAGGGGAGGCAAATAGAAATATCGATGGAGAGGAAGGGAGAGAGTGAAGGGGAGGTAAGTAGAAATATCGAGGGGGGAAGTAAGAGAGTGAAGGGGAGGCAAATAAAAAATATATAGTATGGCGTGTTAAAAGAGTTATAGTAGATGAAAACGGGATGGCTAAAGGACGAGGACGCTTGTGCCGTGTGTGTGTGTGTGTGTGTGTGTGGAGCGGGAGCACAAATCAGCTTTGCTGCACCGCCTTATAAAATTCCCTGCGGTATAGTTAGACTAATATCCTCATCTCCTATGAAGAAAACTTAAAGAAGGTTTTTATACTAGTATTCATCATCCTCATTATGGGTCTACTGCTGGACAAAGGCCTTTCCCAACTTCTTCCATAACGATCATGACTGTGCCAATCTCTGGCATGTCTTACCAGCAAACCCTTATATCTCATCCCTCCATCTTTTGTTTGGTCTTCTCCTACTGTGCTATCCCCCTTAGGAAACATTCAACCAACCTTTTCTCCCTCTATCATCCTGCCTCCTTGCTATTTGCCCTGCTCACATTATTATCACTTAATCACTTCTATGATATCTCTTACATTGGTCTGTTCTCAGATCCATCTTGACCTCTTTCTATCTCTCAGCGTTATTCCTAGCATTGCTCTTTCCATTGATCATGCAGTATTAGTAACAGCAATATTATCTTTACTAATTGCTCAGGCTGGAGGATTACTCTGCACACAGCACCCCCTCCCCCCCGTCTATGGTCCTAATGCTGTGGAAAACACTTCCCGAAAAGCCAAGCCATACATTCATTATCTTTACTAGTTTATCTGTGCCGTCACAAATGGATATACACATTGCATTTTATCTATGTGAATAAGAGATTTGTATTGCAGTGAGCTTGAAGAATAGCGTTCTCTTGACCACAACCAAACTGATTTTTATTATTTTTTGTTTTTATTACTGTTTTTATTAGTTTTTTTTCATTGTTCTTTAAATTCAGCATTTTTATTATGCCATCAGAACATAAAATTCTATTTTACTACGTCAGCTGCATCCCTTAGTGTGACAGTCCAAACACACATTGCTAATTAATATATGTGTGGATTTTATTTATTAGATGAAGCATTGTCAACCATTAATAGTGTTAATTTTTGACTATTGAAATAAAAAGCAACTAAAAATTAAGATAAAAGAAAATACTAGTCAAAAACAAGATTTATCTATGATTCCCTGAATTCAGCAATTAGTTCAGATGAGTATCATCATTTTTGTTGTTTTTAGTTTGGTTAAATTTCTCAAAACAATGAGTTTGCACTACAGTACAGAGATTTTTTTTTTTGAGCAGTATCATCATCTTCACAATAAAATAAACATCATCATAAAACAAAACCTTTCGTATTCATAATAAAATTAAATGATTTTCTTACGTTTCATCTCCTTTGCATTTGTAGATAATATTCTCCGTCATAGTAGCTGTGAGCAACGAGAATATTTGGAAGACCGAAAAATATTTGGTTAGTATTTTTCCTATTTCCTTCCCCAACTAACACTTTTTTTTTCAAAATCCAAAATTGAATGTAGATGCCTGAAGAATTAAACTCCCAATATCGACTTGGAATAAAAACTAAAACTAAAACTCTAGATTTGGGAAGTGGGCCAAAGTTGGCAATGTTTTTTTTTAATTGGTGGACCAACAAACTCAAAAATAAAACTATGGATATATATATATTAAACTAAGATAACACTATATTTTTTATTCATTTATTTTAAACCATATTAAATAAATGTTTTCCGTTATGAATAATAAACATAGACTCTAATACAATTCTTTTAGCAGTAGTGTTAAAGATAAATCAACAAGAATAATAAAATACTAGCGTTCCAAACATTCAATTATGGATCAGTGCCACCTATATATGCTGTGTTGGGGATGATCAATTAAAAAATTGGAAAAACAGGTGATCAATGAATAAGTTAGTTCTCTCGCCTTTTGTTAGACTGTGATCACTAAAAAAACGGTCTGAATTTTAAAGAAAAACAAGCGGGCACAAACTTGTGACCAATTTAGCATAAACTTACATTGCATATTGAACCCCCCTCTAAAAACATATTTAGATGGGGGAATTTTCAAAAAGCAAATCACCCCACCCATATATGCTGTGTTGGGGGTGATCAATTAAAAAAGTTGAAAAAGGTGTATCAATGAATAAGTTATTCCTCTCGCCTTTTGTTGGGCACTAAAAAGTCCAAATTTTCAAAAAACAAGCTTGAACGCTGCTGGACACAAACTAAGGGACCAATTTAGCATAAACTTACAGTGAAAATTGAACCCCCCTCTAAAAATCTATTTAGAGAGTAATTTTTAAAAAACAAAAAAAGCATTTTCCCTACTCATTGAGGGTGTGTACAACATTTCAAGTTTCTACTATGAACGATTAGGGCTGGGCAAAGTCCAGATACATAGATAGATACATATAAAAGTCAGAACATATGACTAGTAGCAATAAACCAGTGTTGTGGGTAGTGGTGATTAAGAGTATATCAAGTAATTCTAACCTAACCTTCCAATATCAACTGTTACATCAATCATTAAAAATAATGAAAACAAAAAAATTATAAAAACTATAATTGATAATTTGCTTCCGTCCAAAATTGCTGTATTTTTATATATTTTCCAATGAATCATTCTCAAGGAATTTTTAGTGGTTGATGTAACAGTTGATCTTGGGAGGTCAAGTGGAAATTTGATATACAATTGTCTCATAAATATTTTCTATGATTAATTGCTTCATATCATCTAATAGTCTTCTTGGATTATGAATACAACTAACCATTTTATTTTTAATATTTTCTAAAACAAAAAATTTTTTATTTTTTATATATATTATATATTGTATATTAGAAATTGTCAGCCAAAACTGTCAAAATAGGTTTCTTCAGTTTTCAAGTTGGTCTGGCTGGCGGGCATGTATCACGCATACAGGCGTTAGATGGCTGAAAATTTCAACATTTACTCCTTATTATGTCTAGAAAAAACGTTTTTTTGTTTTTTGAAACCCCCCCCCCCCAATTGTTTTTTAGTGGGAAGGGGGTCAATATACAATGTCAGTTTATGCTAAATTGATCCCTTAGTTTGTGCCCACTTGTTTTTTGAAAAATCAGATTTTTAGTGATCTAATAAAAGGCGCGAGACGTAACTTATTCAATTACCACTCCCATTTTTTAATTGATCATCCCCAACATTGAATGCTGCCAAAAGATGTTGGTAACATGATGGTTTCTATTGAGTGACTAAGCAGACCTGTACTATAATTTTTGTTCATACGTATATATATATTAGATACATATGACATTTTTTATCTTATACCTGATAATATCGAAGGAGAAATAATATAAAAATTATTATTTAAAAATAATAGCATATTTCATCATATTGTTGGTGGGTCGGATGAAATGTCACAGTGTGCTGGATTTGGCCTACATGCCATAGTTTGACAATCCCTGCTCTAGATGTCCAGACTCATGAAATAATTTGTTGGCTTTAATAAAATTAACTTTGATAAATTAATAAATGTGAAATTGATTATTTCATACATATAGAATTAATTTCAATGTAAATTATTTACAAACTAGCTGTTTATGTAATCAGTTATATCAAGGGTAGGATTTTGTAAATAAATACATGAGAATTTTCGTTCATGCTATACTAGCATATACCCATCAAAAATGACAGGGTTATTTATGTATAGATTGGCAATAAGTAGCCAAAAGTGATTTTATTAAGTAATTTTTTTTTATTAATTCAAGTATCTTAAGTTTATTTTGAAATTCTCAACTCAACTCAAGCTGTTTTAAAGGGTGATTGGACATAAAGTCTTAAGACAAAATATCATGTAAGAAAAGTCACCACTGATATTGTGTGGTATGAAAAAAAAAGTCATAGAAATAATCTTATTTTATTAAAATTATAACTTATTTCATGACACAATAAAGTTGAATATTATTTTATTAAAAAGTATAGCCAAATCTAACAAATATGACCTTTTTAAAAAGCATTTAGCCATGAACTTTTTGGTTTGGCCATATTTAAATTTTGAACCATTTTGACCATTGAGCAGTATTCTTCGTTGCTATGGAAACAGCATATCTCATTTTTAATATTCCACCCATTTATTCTTTTATTAGCTCTATTAATGTAATTCATGTGGAACATTCCATTATGAATTTTAGGATGTGTCAGCAGTCTGACACGACAGACAACCAAACATACTAATTTATATATTTGGCTTTTATATGATAAGATAGTGACACAGAAAATACCAAAAGCATATATAGAAAGTAAGCAGATCCCAAAATTTCCTCAGTACATTTAGTTTATAAAAGATATAATGAATATATTAAAAATTTAAAAAGTTGATCATTTAAAATTGTCTATCTTCTATAATAAAGCTTATGCACTAAATTAACTTTCAAAGCATAACTTTAGATTATAGATTTTCAACAGCTTCTTTTAAAGTGTCTTGTCCATCAAAATGGTTTTGCAAACTCCTAAACAAATAATAGTCAGTTGGAGCAAGGTCAGAAGAGTATGGTGGATGAATATTTTTGGTAAACATCTACATCCGTTAACCAAGTAAAAAAATATAGATTATTTTCTGTCTGTTGTGTGGAAGTGAAGCTTCAAAGTATTCGATTACTTCCCCTGTGAGGCTTCTTTGATATCTTAATGACAATTTTTCTGTACTTTCATTAAGTTTTTTTTGGCACAGAAAAATCATCATTAACCCATAAGAACTCAGACCCATTTCTACTTGAAGGAACATTAGGTAGGATTATGGGTAGGCAAATTGACACACAGATGTTCAGTAGATGTCATTTAGTACACTTCATGAGTTAACATCAAGGATAAAATATAATATTATATAAGAGACAGTGCAGATTAAATTGTATGTGGCACCCATGTCACAGTGGGTTCTTATGGCTTAAAATATCAAAGAAACATAGTTAACAATCTTTACAAAGGAAGTAACAAGATGCCTCAAAGCCTCACTTCCATACAACGGATGGAAAGTGACGGTCCTGTTTACCATACAGTTACATTGTAAATAGAACCTCCCCTCGTAAAACCTTTAAAAAAACATTTTTTCTAAAAACTAACAATTTCTAGGATCTAACAGATTAAAAGCACAAAAAAATACTGGCGAAAAAAAAATTGTTTCTATTTTTTCAACATGGTTAATGGATGTAGATCTTTACCATATTTTTTTCCACAGCCGAATGCCTTTATGATATCCTTGGTCACTCGAGCTACATGAGGATGTGCATTATTGTGATTAAGAACAGTTCCTTTTCTGTTCACTAAGGATGGGCGTTTTCTGTCCAAAGCTGTTTTCAAATGCCAAAGCTGTAAGCAGTAAACCTCAGTTGTGATTTTGGTTATCGTTTAAAAGTTTATAATGGATGATACCTACCACCGAGCACTTAACAAGATCTTCTTTGGATGAAAGTCGACTCTTGGCTGGTGTACAGGTCTGTCATCGTGACTGTGCCACTGACGATGGAGCTTAACATTGTGAAAAAGGATCAATTTCTCATCCCCCCATAAAAACTCTGTCCACAAAAAGGCAACTGGAGCTGCCGTGAATGCACATTGCTAGCTATTTGCTATGAATGGGTCATGTGGGACCCATTTTCCAACCTTTGATAATTTCCCTAGCTTCTTCAAATTGTGATGATATGGCTACCATTGAAATGTTTGCTAAGTCCCATGACTGTAACAACAGATTTGTTGCAACTGTGGCTTCCAGTACCTCCAAATCAAGTCCACTTGGATGGCCTTCTCTTGGCTCTTCCTTAACTCTTAACATCCTGTTGAAAATTCCAAAAAAAAAGTCCAAAGCCCAGTCCTGTAATGATTGAGCAGAAAATGGCTAAAAATGGTTTGTTTTTTTTCAAATATTTATAGTGTCTTTACTTGTGGGCAGATTGTTGTGAAAATTGGCAGTATTGCAGGAAAGACTTGTGCGTTTTAGGATTTTTGGCCATGTTTGTTTACGTGTGACCTCATGCTCTTTAGGACTTCAAGAGTTAAGATCGGAATCCCCATTTCTGAAGCAAGAAAACCTCCTTCTGCAAGTTCTTTCACTGACTACATCTTCGCCATATGATGTTTTTATCAGCTGCACATACATTGGACCCCCTGTGAAATTCAAAGAGTATGTTCTTTTTTAGGATCCACGATGTGGGCACTTTCTGAAAGAAAATAATTATATTACTTATATGGGGTCAGAATCAGTTACTCCCTTGTCTCACGACACACGAGGCAATGATTTTGTCTCCATTTTTTAAAACCCAATCATTGTTTCTTTAGCAATTTTCGTTTTTTTTTAACGTGGCCTGAGTGCTAGCCCGATGCCCAAGTTGGACTGCCTTACAGGGCTAAAGAGCTCTAACTGCCCTGGTATTTGCCAATAGCTGGGTTACTTATATAAGCATGAATAAATATCGGATAGGGATGGCATTTTGGCTATCTTGTTCAAGCTCAACCCCAAAACAGACTGAACTTTCTTTACAACCTAATAGTTGGCATCAATATGACCCACATAGGAGTTGATGTGCCAGGAAATCCATATTCTCAGGGTAGACTTTTCAGTACTGTTGTGTGCTTTTCAGTACAAAAACCAACAGAACTGATAACCTGATAGTTGGCATTAACATGACCCACATAGGAGTTGCTATGCCGGGGAATTCATCTTCTCAGGATAAATCTCTTAGTACTGTTGCGTGCAGTTCAAGTCACTATCCTCGTTTGTTTTCAAGATGCATTTAATTTAATTTAATCTTTAATTAATGAACAGAGAGTAAGAATAACAATACACTGTCTTCATAGGTGGACCAATATGTCTGCAAGAACCTCTTAGAACAGATTTATAAAACCAGGAAGCAAATTTGGTTCTATTTGCTTTGCATTTCTTCTGCCTCATTACTTGATTGACTAAGGAATCCACTCAGAGTTCCTTGAAGAGTAAAAATTAACATCTTTATTTTTGGACCTTAAATAATAAGAAACTGCGGCAAATATTTTTTTTTTGTTTTTTACCTATAATTGTTAAAGATGAATTAAGCCTCATTAACCTTCTCAAAATGTTTGAATTTGCTTTGATTTTTTGTATTTAAAAAAAGATTTTACCGTTAAAATGTCTTGAAAAGTAATCGTTTCTTCTTTTGTTTTTCCCCACCATTAAATTTTGTTTCCCATGATGCTTCAGTTAACTTTGTACTCCTCCATTGATTTTTAAAAAAAATTTTCTTACTTGCTAAAAACAGAAGACTAAAAAAAACCCTTTTTTTTCTTCTCACTTTGAGAAAATTAAAGCACTTTCTTTTCTTTTTTTATCAATGGTTTAACGAAAAGAATTTCTTGAGATGGAATCATTGAATGGAAAATCGTTCAAGTTCATCTTTTTTTCTTTTTTTTTTTTAGTTTCTAATTTTCAGTTTACATTAAACTGTTCAAATTTTGCAAATTAAGAATTTCTTCAGAGTGGCACTCTCTCGTCTTTGTTGCTCTTTGCATTGCAATGTTTTTAATGCTTACTTCTCCTATTATGTATGGGTATTTGTTGAATGGGCCAGTGTGGCAGGGTAAGGCCCATCACCTCCCCTCCCCTGTCTTACACTTACCTGCAGGGGATGCAGTTGGCGTATTCTAGGCCCCAGCCATTCAAAAGATGTATTCCGTCCAATATGCATGTAATATTAACTCTTAAATTCATACTAGAAATTCATACTAAATTCAAGGGTAGCAACTTCTGATCAAAGTTACTCCCCTTGCAATTTTTAGTAAATTTTTCATTAATTCAATTCACAAAAGAGTTCTATTTTTAAAAAAAAATTATTCATTGAAGAGTTTCACAGTGGTTACAAAAATTCACGGATATATTTCATTTTTTATAAGATGATTTATTTAAAGAAAAGAAACTACTGAATCCAGTCCATTGTTTCGAATGGTGGGAAGGAGAGATTTTTATCAGCAAAATTGTTACCTTTAAGTGGAAGAGTTCATTGTTACAGACGGAGAAACAGAAAAAAAAATCACACTGCTCATTATTATAGTTGATAGTATGCAAAGATTGTGGAACTCAATAATTTCAGAAAACTCTGCTGAGAATTAGGAATAAAAAAGCTTTGAACAAAAAGTCTTTTAATCATTCTGAATATTTCAAAAGGATTCTTATCATGAATTGGTGCAGTCGATCTGAAAATTGTTAATTACAGCTAAATTAAATAAGACTTGAAGTTAGCAAGGTTAACGTAACCTGTCGACTTGATAACCATCTGAGCCGACAATGTTTTGAAGTGAGTCTAGATTGTAATGAAATGCATAAATGCCTGGGTTTTGTGCACTAGTTCACTTGAGCAATTATCTCGGTCTACATACTTTCATTCTTCCTTTCTTCATTCTCTTTCGTTTTATTTATTTCAATTTGGCTTTTTTCTTTGTCAATCTTCTTCATTGTTTTCTTTCTTTGTTAATCTTTTTAAAAAAATGTTCTCATTTCTCATTCATCTTCATATTTTTTTTCTCATTCATTTTATTTTTCATTCATTTTTCTCATTCACCTTATTTTTCATTCATTTTTTTTTCTCTTCTTTTTCTCCCCTTAATTTTTCATTCATTTATCATCAATCCTTTTTTTTTCAATTTCTTTCTTTTCTCATTCATTTTAATATTTCTCATTTGCTTCATCCCTTTTTTAAAATTTTTCATTCATTTTTCTTTGCATTCTTTTTCTTTCCTTATTTTGCATTTCTTCATTGTCAATCTTTTTCCTTCAATTTCTTTTTCTCTTTTTTCTCATTCATCTTCATATTTTTCATTTGCTTCCTTCCTTCTTTCTTTGCCTTCTTTTTCTTTCAACTTTTCCTTCTCATTTTTCTCATTCGTCTTCATATTTTTAATTTGCTTACATCCATTTTCTTATTTTTCATTCATTTTTCTTTGCCTTCTTTTCCTCTCCTACATTCCTCATTTATTATTGTCAATCTTTTTCTTTCAACTTTTCCTTCTTATTTTTCTCATTCATCTTCATATTTTTCATTTGATTTCTCCTTTTTCTTTCCTTCATTTGTCACCCCCCCTTTTCTTTGTCTTTTTTTCCCCCTCTTTTAGTTTTTGAAATTTCCATCCCTTCTTTCAAAAACCCTCTTTTCTGCTTCCTGTATTGAAATAACATTTGCTTTTGTTCAATCAAAATGAAATACGAACAAATGTCTTTTGTTTTTCTTAGATTAAAATGTCTGAAAACTTTTTCAGATGTCTGATATCACCGAGGAAACAAAGCGCAAAAAGAGCAGAATTAAATGTTTCCTAATTTTTACAAGATGCTACTTCTATACTTACCTCAAAACTATTAAATTAATAAGGTTGCTCACAAAAGATACACAGCAGACACTGCCAGCCTGGAGCTGAATAAATGTTTGAGTCAATCACCATGACCAATCAAACAGTCACTTTGATTTATCTACTCTGGACCAATTAAACAGTTTGGTGGCCCAAGTAAGTGAAGGACTGGACCAATTGAACAGCTTGGTGGCCCAAGTAAGCGAAAGACTGGAACAATTAAACAGCTTGGTGGCCCAAGCAAACGAAGGACTGGACCAATTGAACAGCTTGGTGGCCCAAGAAAGCAAAGGACTGGACCAATTGAACAGCTTGATGGGCCAAGTAAGCGAATGACTGGACCAATTGAACAGTTTGGTGGCCCAAGTAAACGAAGGACTGGACCAATTAAACAGCTTGGTGGCCAAAATAAGCGAAGGAAATTATTACAAATACTAGCTTACCCGTGCTGTAAAAAATAATGGCATATATGAAATATATAGATATACACATTGCATTTTATATACGTGGATAATAGAGATTTGCATTGCAGTGAACTTGGAGAATAGCGTTCTGTTGACGACAAACGGATTTTCATTATTTTTTGTTTTTATTACTTTTTATATTAGAAACCATCAACCAAAACTGATACCAAAACTGTCAATATAGGTTTCTTCAGTTTTTAAGTTGGTCTGGCTAGCTATGTATGTATCATGTGTACAGGCTGCACCAATGGAGCTAGAGGGCTGAAAATTCGAACATTTGCTCCTTATTATGACTAGAAATAACTTTTTTTTGTTGAAAATTAACCCTCCAAATAGGTTTTTAGGGTGGGGGTTCAATTAGCAATGTAAGTTCATTCTAAATTGATCCCTTAGTTTGTGTCCGGCAGCATTCATGTTTGTTTTTTGAAAATTCAGCCTTTTTTTTGTGATCACTACGCAACAAACAGCGATAAAAGTAACTTATTCATTGACCACCCCCTTTTTCAAATTTTTTGATCACCCCACAACACAGCAAAAGATGTTGGTCATGTGACAGGTTTCTATTGTGTGAATAAACAAACCTGTACTTGATTTGTTTTGGTTCTTCAAGATTTGACTCTGATAAATGAATCTCCTGATTAACTGGCGACCCAATTAGGTGGACCATTGTATGTGTTGGCCTTCCGTCTGATGTCTCTTGCACTCTGGAATCTCCGTTGAATCTCGTTCTCAGAGTACATCTCCTCATGGAATCTATTGTATTCAATTCAATGTATCTGGAATTTTTCCTGGGTTTATTTTTCTGCCAATTGGCTGTATAGGTAACTAGAATTCCAAGGGAAATTATGAATCACCGCCACCTATATATGCTTCTTTTTACCTTGTAAATTAAACAGTGGTGGTAGGCAGTGATCACTAAATAGTCCAAATTTTCAAAAAACAAGTGAGAATGATGCTGGACACAAACCAAGGGATCAATTTAGCAAAAACTTACATTATAAATTTAACCTCCCACTAAAAACTGAACACAACTGAATGGATCAATTTAGCATAAACTTACATTGTAAATTGAACCCCCCACTAAACACCTATTTTGGGGGGAATTTTCAAAAGATTTTCTCTATTCATTGAGGGGAGTGTGTCTGCAAAATTTCAATTTTCTACTATGAACAACTAGGGCTGGACGAAGTCTGAATACATAGATATAAATGTCAAACACCTGAATAACCTAAACCCAGCAACAGTATTTAAACCAGTGTTGTGGGTAGCAGTGATTTAATAATTAGTAAAAATTAAAAGAACAGTTTCTTTTTGTTTTCTTTGTTCATGTTGCTCTTCTATTTTACCACGACCGAGGCTAGCACTAATGCCCTTGGGAAAGGCATAAATCCACCCCCACCCCCAGCTATGGGTAAAATAGTGTATGGTAAACTGAGTGACACCACTTCGGGTTCTTGTCGCCTCTACGTCTATTTCACTTATCGCAAACTTCGAAGAACTAGCAAAGACAGAGAAACTCGTGATATGTGAAGCCCGGGCAAGGAGGGCTGATGCTGTAGCCAGCATAAGGGCACTACTGTACTTAGATGTCCGTGTTATCGGCATTGTTGCTATTGGTTTTCTGTATGTGAACAAAGCACAGCACTTCATTTATTGAGTCACTAGGTTGAACTCGTTATCAAGCTAAAATGCTCTACAGCCACGACTGCTGATATTGACGCAACTGGTTTGGTAACAGCTATTAATCTGTATTATAATTTGTGATGAGTCAGTCTGTCTTTGATTTGATTGTTTTGTCTAACGGCACATCGACCCTTGGTGGGTCATTTAGTGCCAAATTCGGTTTCTTTTTTAATAGAGTCTTGCGACTTTGGTGAAAGAACAGCTCCTGTTTTTTTTTGGGGGGGGGGGAGTCTTACCCCCTCTGCAGGGGATGCAGTCGTTGAAATTCTAGGCCCCAGCCGACAGGGCCGAGTCTGTCTTTGACATAACAAACAGATAGAGAGGAAGGAGGTAACGCGAATACGTGTGTTCGTTAGGCTGCTGGTATGGTGGGAAAGTAAAATGAAGTGGAATTGAACCAGGTGGGCGGGGAGAGTGAAGCAGTGTAGGGGAACGCAAAAGGGTAGGGGATGAAACATAAAGATATTCGTTAAGGGACAATGGCTGAGTGTATGTGTGTTACTACTATTACTACTACTACTGTTTCATCATATGCCAAATGAAGACAATTCTCTAATTTGGTATTATGAACTGTGAAAATGAGAATATTTTTTTTTCTATTGAATTTGGCTTTGTTGTCCCTTAGACTCCCACGAGTTGTTTTTTTCTCCCCCAGATACAAGTGCTTTAGATTTCCTCTCCATGGTATACTGTTAGCAAAGCAACAGGTATTTTACTAGTAAGAATAACATAGGTTTTGAGATTAGGGGTTAGGGTAAGGAGGGTAGGAGAGAAAAAGATAGGAGTCTTTTTCAGATACTACAGTGCTTTAGATTTCCACCCTTAGGTATACCGTTAGCAAAGCAATCAGTATTTTACTAGTACTATTAGTAATTGCTATGATTATAGAAATACTAATTAGGACTGACAGCCTCTAAGATTTTAATTAGAGAAATTCTAGCTTTCTACACTTAAAAAGCATTTTTTTTTTATTTTTTTTTTTAGAGATTTAGCATATTAATTCATTTGCACCGTTTTTAAAAAGGAAATTGTCTTCTTGTCGCTCTTGGCAAAATGACTTAATTAAGTTCTGCCAATTATCTGTTGTGTACCAAGAGAACAAAATGGATTCAATTGTCGGCCATTTTGTAATGCTCACACATTCGTTTTCTCATCTAATTACAAAGCATCCTAACTTTTGAATCCATTGTGAATTTTGAGATATCAGATTGTGCCTGCCAGTTATCTCCGGTATTCTTTTATTTTTTTTACACAATCTGTAAAATATTTCAGTGGAATTAAATGTTTAAAAGTAGTGTAGACATCAGGAAAAAAATATATTAGCACCGAGAAACCCTTTAGAACTATATGACTTACAATTGGTTATTATAAAAGAATTATTATTTTATCATAAAAGACCAAACAAAAATGCCTGTGAGATTTAGACAAAAAAATCTGGAAAACATTTAATTCTTTTTTTTTTTTTTT
>VCCN01006896.1:6468873-6483903 GCA_006491835.1 Architeuthis dux
TATATATATTTATAAAATGTTTGTTTATAGATATGGGAATATATTGGGTTTTTTCTATACATACATTATTCACAAATTCTTATATAAATGTGTCTTGTGTATGAATTAATGAAGATATTTTTATATATAAATGTACATTCAACACACCCATACCTGCACACACACGCTAAACACATCCGTGTAAACACATTTTTGATTCATTAGTGGCTGATTGCTGCCAACTTTCTCAATTTCTAGGTTTTATAGCTTTTAATTTCTTTTATGAAAAGTAAATCTCTTTACAAAAATCCTGACTTGTTTTTTTTTAACTCCTTCAGAAAATCCGGTCCACTGTAGCAGCAGTGAAAGACGAGATGAGCACAAAACCTATGGTGAGTTCTGTTAGATTTTCATTTTTCTGGGGTAGACGACTTGGGTGGCTTTGTCCTTGGAAAGGTGAAGAGAGCAAAGGCAAAATTGAAATACCTGCAAATCTGACCCCCCCGATGACGTAGAGAATTGGAAAGGAGAGGGTGGCAGAATGACTACAGATTTGCGCTTATCATCAAAGCTTCCATGGCTGAAGTGGTTAAGGCGTTGTCCATCAATAAATCCTGAGGTAGAGGATTCAAGTTCATGTCTTGTCAGAAGCTGCTTCTTTATTTCCAATTTCACTCATTTTTTACCTTTTGATAGTGTAGGTAGTGCTGACCTCGGAGGTCACTAGAGGTCAATTTTGGATTAAAATAGCTTTTTTTTCAGCCAAAGGGACTACACAATTAATCACTGCTAACAAAGGTTTAGATTATTCATGTGTGAACACATTTATATCTATCTATCTATCTATCTATTTGGACTTCACTCAGTCCTATCTGTTCACAGTAGAAACTTTAAATTTTGCACACACACACTCCCCTCAATGAGTAGGGAAAATGCTGTTTTGTCTTTTGAAAATTCCGCCCATAATAGGTTTTTAAAGGGGGTTCAATATTATCTATCTATCCATCTGGGCTTTGCCCAGCCCTAACCGTTCATAGTAGAAACTTTGTACACACACTCCCCTCAATGAGTAGGGAAAACAAAATAGGGTTTTAGTGGAGGTTTCAATTTTCACTGTAAGCTTATGCTAAATTGGTCACTAGTTTGTGCCTGTTTGTTTTTGAAAATTCAGACATGTTTTAGTGATCACAGACCAACTTTTTAATTGATCACCCTCAACACAGCATATATGGGTGGTGGTGATTCATAATTTCCCTTGGAATGCTAGTTTGTTTTGTGCATCAGAATATCTTTTCAGTAACAGCTACTTCTTCATGTGTAAATTTACTTCTTTTTTTTATTTGTTCTGTACATATGTATTTTGTGTGTGTATTTGTTGCTGGCCATTACGTTGGTTTTGTTTGCCTTCCTCATTGTCTGATCTTCATTCATTGTCATTTTCTGACTGACCAACTCAAAATTATTTTTGACTAATTGACAGATAATCATTTCCCCATCTTGACAGACTGACCACATCACCCCCGGGGCGTGTCAGAAACGAACATAACTTCATCATAAACCACTTGATTTATTGACTCGAGGCTAAAAAACTTTCAGTTTAACAATAGAATCACAATTACTGGCCTCATTGATTATTAACTCTCTGTAGTCAACCCATTTCAGAAATCTTGTATTTGTTCGCTACAGCAGTACTTTTTATCCCTGCCATTCCCTGCCACACGTTAATGAAATATTTTGATGCAAAAACTATTCCTGCCACACATTAATGAAACATTTTGATGCTAAAACTACCCCTGCCACACATTAATGAAACATTTTGATACAAAAACTGTCCCTGCCACACATTAATGAAACATTTTGATGCAATAACTACCCCTGCCACTTCTTAATACTACTAGTTCTCAAACATTAATGAAATTTTTGGCAGGGAATGACCGGAAGTTTGTTTAAGTTTGAGAACTAATACTGTTTTTATAGCATTGGGAAGTTTTCTGAGGTCTGCGTTTTTGCCTTTTTAAACAAGCAGACATCAGCTTAATTGGGAAATTGGAATTAGGTTTCTATTGGGAATTAGCTGTTAAACAGCTAGTGAGAATGTTAGCAAACACCCTGTAGTAGTAGTAGTAGTATTAAGAAGTGTCATATTTGTTTTCTATGTTTAACCTCTTCTAAGAAAGTTGGAATTCATTTGTTCATTTCTTGTCGCTCAGCCAGGCCTCTCAGTTGGTTTGGGGTGTGCGGGAAGAGCCTTTGGAGCTTAAGTTATTGAACGCAGTGTAGAGATCGATCTCCTCCTTAGGAGGATTAACAGGATTGCCATGGGAGGCTCTTGACATGATCCCCAGCAGCTTATGGCACCTGGTATTCCCAGTTGGACACCCATCTAGGTACTGACTAGGCTTGACATTGCTTAACTTCGATGATCAAACGAGAACTGGCCATAACCATTTTACCTTTGCCAATGAAGTTGGAAGAGATATATGTATTCACTCGTGTCTGTCCACACAATATCTCTGAAAGTTCTCTGTGTATTTCAATGATATTGTGTGGAAGGGTGGGCCGTTAGGATAAGGAAGAATTGGTTAAATATCAATCGACCAGGAAATAAAGAACCTCATTTTCTATCAGTTTTGTTCTTTCATTGTGGAAGCCATTTCATGCCTCAAGTTCCCCAAACTTTTGGGTAGCACCTCATATACACACCTTATAGTACTCCAGACCCTTTATACCCATAGTGCATGGTATAATAGTACAGAGGAAGCTGTTTATTATAATCACAGTTATTGTTATCGAAATCAGTCACTTTATTCAAATGGATAACAATAAGCAGCTTCCTCTATATATCGTTTGCTTAATGTTATCAGCTGGTCATTATTATCTAAAAGACCCTGTCCCCAAAGTGATTACAATAAGTGGCTTCCTCTGTATTTTAAATATTTAGTAATTAACAAAAAAAACTAAAAATACCTCTAATCTTAATCCAGAGACAATGTCTCTGACAAAAACTGGCAATTTCATAAAAACAATGATAGGAAATTCTTTTTTTCGCCATGTCTATCATAAAGATGTTGAAAATGTCTATCATAAAGATGTTGAAAATTAAGGCTTTTGGGGTTTTTCTCTTCTGTCCTAATTATGAATTTGGAGGGGCAAAATGGTAACTGTTAACAGGATGGAAAATGAAATTAGCGAATAGAGTTCAAAGTACTGGTTGAGGTAGTTTGCGTTCATTTTGCATTAATACCCTTGTGAAAGCCATGAATTCACTTCCCCTACCCCAGTTATGGGCAAAATAGTAGCACAGATGGAGCCCTTTAGCCCTGTAAGGCAGTCCATCTAAGAGAAGGCTACTCTGACAAAAAACCTACAGCTTGGCAGTCGCCTTGGCCGTCTTGGCTCACCGAGCTACTGAAGAAGGGCATGAAACCTAAAGATTGGACTCGGTGTGAGTGAGCTGATCTCCACTTTAAAGAAGATTAACCAGTGCAGATGGGAGGAGTGTCCTCTTCCCTTGATAGTCGCACGCAGAGGTGGGGGGGGGTAGGCCAACAACAATTATAAATTTGTGATTTGATAACTCAATATTTAAAAGTGTGAAGGTACAACGGGTTGCACATAACAGTTACCGACACAGAAAATGAAATCAGTGAATGTAAGCTGAGTCTGTTTGTGTTCACATTGCACTAATGCCACTGGAAAAGGCATGAATTCACTTCTCCCTATACTCTGTCCTATCACTGCATAGCTTAACAAAATGTCTTGTCACTGGCATGTCACAGTGGCTAACAGAAAAGAGAGAATGTGTGGGCAAACCACTCTCCCATAACTACCTTACCGTACCAGGCAATAGCAGCAGAAAGCTGTTACCCCTATAGTCAACCTTGACAGACAAACAAGAATATTTCAAAGAACAAATTAATCATTGAATTACCTTAATTACTTTATACTATACTCATAAATTACACAGATACACCACCAAATTTCCTACAGGTACATATTAATTTTATAATCACCAATGTGTATTTATTTAAAAAAATGTAATCTGTTGCTTTGAGGATGTTTCGAACAAACAGAAATCTTTTCAAATCCGTTTTGTGTTTATCAGTCAAATATTGATTATGTTCAAATATGCCTTTTCAGCAATTTTTTATTCTTTTAGATTTTGAATTCATGTTGTATAATTGTATACATTTTGTGTGTGTGTGTGTGTGCATGTGTTCATGTTTGTACATATTCATATATGTATGTGTATTCTTATATCTATAGCACGTGTGTGTATTCATGTATGTATAGATATGCATATGCAATCTTATATGTATGCATATCTATGGGAGTGTAGTTATATATGTATGCATATATAATGTTATATGTATGCATATCTATGAGTGTGCACATATTCATCTCTGTGTATATATCTGTGTGCACATATTCATTTCTGTATATATCTGTGTGTGTATTCTTATGTGTGTGTATTCTTATATATATGCATGTATGTGTACATATTCATCTCTGTATTATATGTATGCATATGTGTGTGTATATTCATCGGTATATATGAGTGTGTATTCATATATGTTAGCATATATATACATAGTCTATCTATACATGTGTGTGTGTATTTATGTATTTATGCGTGTGTATTCATATATATATATATATATATATATATAGCATTGTGTCTGTCTCTATTTGTATTTAATTGTCTCATACCTCCTCCAACCAAACGCTTATTCTACAGAAATTCTAAAGAGACAAAATCTGTCTAAAAATGTCACAGTTTCCACCTAATTTCAATATCGATGAACTTGGTTGAACCATTCTTTAAGCACGCTGCCCAGACATTCCATTGATCTTGTCTGCTGATGACGCCGCTGCGGCGGCTGCTGCTGCCACTGCTGCAAGATTGTGTGTGTGTGTTTGTCTGAGTGTCTGTACATGTGAGTGTCTGTGCTTCTGTGTGTGTTGGTCTGTTGGTCTGTGTGTGCATTACAAATGAAGCTTGGTATGTCTAGCAGCCATTTATCTTAACCTCTCTGCTTGGCACCGGCTGTCCAACACTCCCTCCCCATCTCCCACCTCCCTGAAGGAAATGGTAAGCAGGATGGTCAGTCTGAGTCTCCGACCGTTAATTTGTCAAAGGAATTGGACGTCTGCTGCAAGGATAAACCCAGGGTGGTGGAGGTGCGGAAGGGTCTCTGTAGTAAAGCAGTTCAAATTCAAAGTCGACACAGTTAAGACCTTCTTGCCAAAACCTACTCAGGCGGTGATGAGCTTCGGAGAACAACGCAAAAAGCTGTCTTATATTGTGAAACAAGCTGCTCTTTTGAGATTGAGAAAGCTCTTTGCAACAAACGATGGGTTTTTCATGTGCAGTCATGAAATACCCTGGGCTTTTCGGGCTTCTAGAAACTTTAGCATTGTCAACTGGATGTCTGAAGTATGAAGTTTTAAAGTTCACCTCTTCAAAATGGAAACATTGTCTTTAATACCCTGAGTAGAATTGGTGAGCTGCGCATTTCATTCCCAATGCATGGTGCTATTTGTCTGGGTGGATATAAAGCCTGTCTTGAAGAGTAATGTACAATGTTTCTGGCATTTGTGATGCTTGGAAACTCGTCATCACTTTCTGTGATTTTTTTTTGTGGAGGGGGCTTGATATGGCTTGATACCTTTCATCGAGTTCAGAATAATCTCAATATTCTTAATGGCAGCCATGCTGTAACAGAATGCACCCCAAATCCTGTAATACCGAGTCCATTTATGCATAACTAAGACGTGAACAAAGGGTCACCCCCCCCCATTAGCAAAAAGATGACTTTGGATTGGTTTAGAGGCCCCTAAACTTGTGCCAGATTAATCTAAGCTTAATAAATACCTATTGGGTGCCTTGTCATATGGTAATGGTTAACAAGCTAATTTCACAGACCATTACAACTCTACTAAGTTCAATCCCCAATTGGTACCCGTCACTCCTGGCCTTGTGCTAGACTATGCTAAGAGTAGTAAATGAGTACCTTGCCGTGGTGCAGTGGTTAGCAAGCTGATCTCGAAAACCATTGCTACTCTTGTGATTTTGATCCTCACTGGGTGCCCTACTCCTGTGACCTAAACTGTGAAACTAAGTTAATAATCATTGTTAATACTTATCGGGTGCCTCCCCATGAGATAATGATTAGCAAGCTAGTTTCACTGATCATTACTACTGCGTAGTGTTTGAACCTTACTGGGTGCTCGGACACCTGTGGCCTTGTGCCAGACTAAACTTAGTAACTATCCCAAACACACCTTCATAGTCTCTCACATATATCTGCTTTTACAACAACCTCCCACCCCCGATATAGATACTTTTATTTTTACCTATCCTGTTACTGAGTGCAGGATCGTTGAGGCATCACAGATGATTTCATCATGGGTGCGTCAAGCGTGAGATTGCCTGATAGAAACCATCCCTCTTCAGGTTGATTTGGAAATCAGTGTTGTCCATTCCCTAGACTAGTTGCCAACCAAGGCTGAAGAACCTAGTCTGCCTACTATTTACCCATTATTGTGGGGGAGATGGTTTCATGCCTTCCCCCAGGAGATTAGAACCTGAATACAAACTGCCTTACCCAGAGTTTGAACTCTGCTTGCCAATTCCATTCTATGTGCCGTTCACTTATCGGCCACTCTGCACCTCCCGACGTAAATAGAAGTAGACAATTAAAGCAATATATCATATATCACCTACAAGACTACACACATTCTTATGTACACACGGCTTAATATGCGCACAGCCTTGTTGTACGCTTATATAAAAAGAAACGCACACACTTACACATTATCTCTGTTCTCCATCCTCATCCGCCTGTCCCCCCACTTCAGCCCGGTCCCTAGCCTCTCTCTCGTCACTGTACTACTGTACGAAGAAGAAGGAGAAGAATTATCAATATTTGTTATTCTTCTTTTAAGTGTTGGATGTTATCAATAATGTAGATATTGTGATGACTCGGACTCTGTCTAGACAAGATTCAATTTTCTCTTCTTACCTAACCCCACCCCCCAACCCTCGCATCTTCTTTGCCATAAGCAGCAGCAGCAGCGGCAGCAGCAGTAGTGCACCTAGCCTCTCATAGAAAGGGCGGCGGAGAATACGCCAAATATGACATTGTACTGGGTGGGAGAGGAGGGGGTAATAGAACTCATTTCCCCCCTCCCCCCACTATATATTTTCATCTTTCTTTCTTTCTTCTTCCTCTTGTTCTTTTTCTTCTTCCTCTTGTTCTTTTTCTTCTTCCTCTTGTTCTTTTTCTTCTTCCTCTTGTTCTTTTTCTTCTTCCTCTTCTTCTTTTTCTTCTTCCTCTTGTTCTTTTTCTTCATCCTCTTGTTCTTTCTCCTCCTCCTCCTCTTCTTCTCCCTGTCTCTTCTTCCTCCTCCATTCAAAAAAACTTTCTTCTTCCTCTCGTTCTTTTTCTTCTTCCTCTCATTCTTTTTCTTCATCCCCCTTCCTCTCTTCTTTTTCTTCCTTCCCCTTCCTCTCTTCTTTTTCTTCCTTCCCCTTCCTCTCTTCTTTTTTCCCTCGTCCTTCCTCTTCTTTTTCTTCCTCCTCCTTCATCTCCTCCTCCATTCAAAAACACTTCCTTTTTCTTTCCTTTTCTTTTCCAGGGTGGATGGGGGGTATTCTTCTCTCTTTCAAACCCCCATCCATCTTCCCTGACCCTAGGATGGTGTCCTTTTTCTGGCTTCCTTGTCCTCTTTTTAATTTGAACTGTTTCTCCCCAAAAACTCCCAGTAAGTAAAGATGTAACTAAATAGACCAAGACGACCCCTCCTTCTTTTCCTGTCTAGGGAAACCTTATTTCAACCCTCCAGGATAATGTCTGCAACTTCTGACAATACTGGGTGGATGTGTATGCGTTGTTTTTGTTGTTATTCTGAACATACAGTTTTATTTCATACTAATGTCAATATTTACTGTTATATGTATACTCAAAATTTAATTACATATGAATAACGCACAAAAAGATTTTAACATAAATAATGATTGTGTGTGTATGTGTTTTTGTCCATATATATATATATGCGTCTGTGTAAACATGTTTGTGCTGGTATTTGAGTATGTACAAATTTGTATATATTGGTAGTATCTATCTTTTTCTATATATATCAATGTATGATAATTATAATGACATTTATTAGTTGAGAACCTATATTTGCCCAGCGCCAGTGTGAGTGACTGCTAAACGAGCGGCCTAAATCGTAAATGTGAATAAAGAAACAAACTCTGTGCAGGGATTGAACACGCGTCTCCCCTGGAAGCAACCGTATACGCAGGTTTTGCTCTACCGACTGAGTTAACGAAGATCTCATGGTAGGCAGGAGTCTATTAATCCCACACTTTGTTGGCTTCTCTACTCTCACGTTCGTGTTTTAGGCATGAATATAATGTGGTTCTCTATGTCGACAGTATGAAATCAATGTATTTATCTAACAGGCTGTGGTAAAATCTGAGAAACAACAAGAAGTGAAACAAAGATATCATTTATTACCAGTAACAATTGCTCTAATCAATGGAAACCCCTAATCCTAATTATTTAATTAATCATCCAAAACCTCTTCATAAAAGCTTTTTTAAATTGCATTCTTTTTGCTTCTTGTATTTTACAAGGATCGGTTCATCTGCCCCTTCACACAGACACATACCCATTTATGTATATACCAACTTATATGTATATGTATAGTTATGTACATATGCATCCGTAAATACGCACACACGCCCTAACTATATTTTGTGTCTGTTGCTATCTCTAGTCATTAGAAATCTTAACACCTGACATGATGTTACTAAAATCACAATACAAGACATTTTCACCAGCTTAGTTCCCCCCTTCACCATTTCTTGTTTCACTTTCACTTTCAAATCATTACTTCTTGTTTCACTTTCTCTTTAGGGAAAGGGAAAAAACTGACAAAACAAATTTGATTTGAAAACTATAAGAAAACATAAAATGGAATTGTCAACAAATTAATTATTCAATTCTTTTTTATATATTCATAATAGAGTCGAACCTCACAAAAAGAAGCCAGACATCATTATTGTTTTTGAGTCGTGTGAAATACTCATGTTAAATCTTATTCAGTGCAAAATAGATGTAAATCTGGTGTCCGTCAGAGCTTGGTTTTTTTTCTTCCTTTACTTGAAATAAGCCTAGTCTGGCATGAGGCCACCTTTTCAAAACACATGTTGAGCTGGGTCTATGAAAGGGGGGAGGGGGCATCGTACCCAGGCTCTGGGCGGTCCAACGGAAGTGGGGCAGGAGCCAAAGTATCTCAGAATATGTTTGCATATATTGAAGTGCATAAAAACAGGATGACTAATGGAGAAGGGAAGGGGGTCCCTGAAAGAAACATTGTACCCCCTGATTAAATTCATCCCAGGGCCCTGTGTCTTTCCGATATGCCACATGACTTATTTGCATTTCATCATCCAAAATATTGCCTGGTACCATTGTCTATTGCTGCAGACATCAGGTTGTACCACTGACCGTCCCCTTTTGGAAATAATTCTATGAATGAGGTTCACTGGAATTAGGTCACCCAAATTTTACAGAAATCAAACGTGAAAACAACGGTTGTTATAATAATCAATAAATTATTTCCTATAATCTGTTTTCAATTGCTTTTTCAAGTGTAATTGTATTATTGTTGGAGACTTTAAAAGCAGAATCGTGTGTTGTTAATGGAAAGAAACGTTTTTCTGTCTGAATTAAGAAAGGAACGACATTAACTCTTAAATTCATAAGCCGCTTGAAACCGACAATGGAACTATTCAATGAATAGCATAAAAAAATAGTGGAACTCTTCTGTGAATTGAATTTTTAAAAAAATGTTTAATTCATCAAAGGGTCAAAGGGAGATAATTTTAATCAGAAGTTATTTCCCTTAAAATTGACATTCTATTTCCTTTGTATGAATTTAAGAGTTAATACCCTAGAATTGTACCACTGGGTTACACTATGAGTAGTGCAAAAAGTCATATACTCTGGTTCAGTTGAAAAGGCAGACAAGTGACATTAGGTTTAAGGCTCCTAATTTCCACCTTTGGCTTAGTGGATAAAAGCATTGGTTAATCGTATCTAGTAATCTGGTGGTTGTGAGTTCAAAATAGTTGTATACTCTGGTTCAGTGGAAGAGGCAGACGAGCATCATCACAAGGTGGAGAATTAACTAGGAGGAATTAACTGATACGAGATATCTTCTGGCATGGACAGCGGAATGAGAACAATCTATCCTAGTGATTCTCAGAAGATTACCAATTACGACAGACATCTGAAGAAGGGTGGAGGGTACAATGGTTGGAATGTTGTGACTATAACAGTGGTGGCACTAGGCCTGACTGCGACCCCTGCAAATTCACAAAAATAAAAGGTTTAAACGGTAGGTCCGATTGTGCCCCCGGAGCTCCCTCTCCCCTATCCCAGGCAGTTGCAGAGTCTGTCTGTTCGTACATGCTGCCTCTGACTATAAAAACCAAGATGAGGATACTAGTTCAAGTAAATCTGTTTTGTTCATGAAAAGAAACTTTTTTCTGTTTGGTTTTCAGCCAGCTTGTCAATATTTCTGGATATTCAAATGGTTCTTTGGACAATTGAACTCCTTCTTTTTATTTGTGTTGTAAACACAATGTTTTGGCCGATCCATTCTTTGGTCTTCTTCAGGTATAAAATCTGAGTGTGATGGGTTAAACAGAAGTTATGTTTAAAGGGGGTAACCCTTATAGCACATGGCCTGGGTGGTACCCCCCTTTAAACATAACTTCTGTTTAACCCATCACACTCGGATTTTACATCTGAAGAAGGCCGGAGAATGTATCAGCTAAACGTTGTGTTTACAACACAAATAACAAGGAGTTCAATTGTCTGAAGAACCATTTGAATATTAATGACCCTTCACAAAACTATAGAAAATCTCTGGATATATTCCGTATTTTCATAAGTAAATATCATGTTTTTTCTCTTTTCCATTCTCTTTCTATCCTAGTCTCTTTTTTTCTTTCTTTTTAGCCCTTCTCCTACTCTCTCTCTCTCTCTGTATCTCCTCTTGAACCTCCTCCTCTTCAGTCGTCCTCTCTTTGTCACACCGTTATTTTACTTTATTTCGTTTCTTTTCCTCTCTCTCACTCTTACTCTCTTTTTGTTCTTGCTCTTCTTTTTTCTTCATTTTTGTCTGCTTACTCTCTCTTCTAGTTCTCATCATCTCTTCCTCCCCACTCTCTTTCTTTCTTCCCTTTTCTCACACTCTACTCTTCTCTCTTTCACCTTTTCTTTCTCATTTTGCCCCCCCCCCCTATCTCTTCCTTCTTTCACTCCCACAGGATTTCCCATCCATCATCATTTCTTCCTATGTTTTTTTTTAAAACCTCATTTTTTCATATTTTCTCTCTCTCTCTCGCTCTCCCCTAGATCCTTTAATATTAGTTTTGGCCTTCTCAACATCTTTTTAAAAATGTTGTTGTTGATACAGACAAGACAAAATATGTGCCACGGTTCATTGTCTAATCGTCTGGTTCGACAAACGATGGTCACTGACTCATATAATGTCAGTATAAGTATTGACTCCAGACACGACCATTCCGTTCCATCTTGATTTACAAAAAACAAATGAAGAATGATACCTTCAAACCCCAAGTTGAAATGAATCCGCAACCCCTTATCTCTCGTTGTGTAAATCAAATAAACTTGCCAAATGTTTCTGTAAAAGTCACTTTTAAACTTTATTTCTTAGATGAGGTGTTGGTACTATTAGAAACCATCAACCAAAACTGTCAACATAGGTTTCTTCAGTTTTTAAGTGGGTCTGGCTGACTGGCTATGTAGGTATCATACGTAGATGGCTGAAAATTTAAACATTTACTCCTTAGTATGTCTAGAAAAAAGGGTTTATTTGTTTTCTGAAAATTCTCCCCAAAATAGGTTTTTAGTGGGTGGTTCAATTTACAATGTAAGTTTATGCTAAATTGATCCCTTACTTTGTGTCCGGCAGCATTTCATGCTTGTTTTTTGAAAATTCAGACTTTTTTGTGATCACTGCCTAACAAAAGGTGAGAGAAGTAACTTATTCATTGATCACCCCTTTTCCCAATTTTTTAATTGATCACCCCCAACTCAGCATGGTGCAAAAAGACGTTGGTCACGTGATGGTTTCTAACCAGACTGTATAACAGGTCATTTGGGGTTGGAGGCTGGAGTTGACTTTGATTTTCTATTGTAACAAAAACAACAACAATCCTCACCTAATTAAGGGAGTAAACTCTTCACTGCTTGTCTGTCCCGTCACATTAAACCAAACCGATATATAAAATTAACATTTCCCTACCATGATTTGAAATCACAACCAAGTGATTGGTAGGCAGCTCTCTTACCGACTGAGCCAAACTGACAGGTTTTACATATCTATGAAAATTTATGTTAGAAAGACACAAGGGCTTATTTCATTCTAATAAATAAATACATTAATAAAATTAGCATTTCCTTACCAAGATTTGAAATCACGACAAAGTGATTATTAGGTGGCTCTCTTACCGACTGAGCGAAACTGACAAGTCTTGCATATCCACAAAAAGGAGTGGAGTTTGACCCTGTAGCAGCCAGGCTTGTTCTCATCTTTTTTGTTTCTATAACAATACTTCAGTCATTGTACCCTCTGACCGTCTTGCTATCTGAATTTCTGAGATGAGGTGTTGTTACTATTATACATTGATTCTTATGGACCAGTTTCCTTATCTTTATTGTTTTTATCACAACATTTTTGGCTGCTGTACTCTCCAGCCTTCCTTAAGTGTCTGTTGCATATGGTATCCTTCCAGGAATGTTTACTGGTGTAAGAAACTTATCTTTTATATATATGTTTGTATGAAAATATATACGAATAAGTATTTGTGTGCGTATATTTACTTGTATGGTAAGTTCAGCTATCGCTCCCTGCTGTAGGTATCATGTAACCCACTACAATCTATCACATGTTACTTGGAGAGGAGATAGGCACCCAGTATAACACACTAAACATCACCTTTTTGGGGGTCTGGGAATGCTTAAAGAATTTTCCCATATAAATTAATTAATTTTTTTTTTGCTTATGAAAGACGCTTTACTTTTAGATAGCAGGGGGAAACCTATATATATATATAATATACATATATATATGAAATCAAATGATGGATAATTTTATATCCGACAGAATATGATAATTATAATGACATTTATTAGTTGAGAGCCTATATTTGCCCGGCGCTCGTTTAGCAGTCGCTCACACCGGCGCCAGGCAAATGTAGGCTCTCAACTAATAAATATCATTATAATTATCATATATATATATATATATATACATTCAACATATTGTGTTTCTTTAAAAACACAATATGTTGAATGTACATAGTGCTCAATATGTACGCGTGTATGTTATATATTTGTTCATGTATGCACATAGAAAATAGATCAACTGGACAGTGGTCACGCAACCTGACGATGGACAAACAGAAATAATAAATCTATTCTTGAGTATTGTTTACTGACTGTCGATTTTGTCTAAAATGTCCGATCAGTGGTCAGTTTCGGCCTTGTCGGTCAGTCAGCATGGAAGATGGACAAAGCATAAGGAGGAAGTCCGAGTAAAAGATCGAACCCAGTTAATAATAACTGATGACAGTTTGGTCCCCCCACCAGCCCACCCCTCTCTCTCTGGTCGATAAGCTTCGATAGATAAACATCGGTGTATTAGTAACGTGAATTGACCTATTATTGTACACTAATGATAATTCACGTAATCTTCTCATGGAAGACTGAAATAGAGAAATTGTTGATGAGGTATGACTTACAAATACTTATTCTGTCTGGGAATGGTTATTCTAGGTCACTGTGATCTGACCCAGCTTTGAAGCCAAGCAAACACTATCACATCAAATACACAGGAAGCCGTTTATTATAATCACGGATAATGTTATCAAACGGTTATTGTTATCAAAATAAGTCGGTCCCAAACACTTTATTTATAATGAATTAACAATTTATTACTACTATTATTAAATTTCATATTAATGTTTTATAATGTAAATTTATTAAAAACAATGAATTTAGTAACAGTGAATGTGTATTGTTCCAATCTTTATAGCCTTTGCTTAATGTTATCAAAAGGTTATTGTTATCAAAATCAGTCAGTCCTAAACACTTTATTCAAAATGAATTAAAAATTATTATAAATTTATTATAAATTTCATAGGAGTTTTTTATAATGTAAAGTGGTTTATAACACTGAATTGGATAACATAACAAGGAATATAAATTGTTCCAATCTTTATATCCTTTGCTTAATGTTATCAAAATCAGTTGGTCCCAAACACTTTGTTCAAAATGAATATAAATTGCATATAAATAAAGTGGTTTATAACATAACAAGGAATACATAACAATGAATATAAATTGTTCCAGTTTTTATATCCATTGCTTAATGTTATCAGCCGATTATTGTTATCTAAAAGACCCTGTCCCAAAGTTAACACACAAAGCGGCTTCCACTGCACCACAGAGTGTGAGCATGGTGGAGGAGAGGTTTATGGATTGTGTTGATTCTTTATGTCGGTCTGTTTATCTGAGTTTATTGGCCTGCTTAGAGGTAGTTGCATTTTTCCCTCTGGCATCCGTGCTTGGTGTGTAGCTCTAAGTAAAAGCCAGGGTTTCAAATGCTGATTTTCAAGGCATGTCAGCTGTGAATTGAGCCAACAGAATAGCTTCAGTCTGTTTGCTTAAAACTGGTTATTAACTAATGTGTGTGCATATACATATATGCATACACATAAATACACTGAAAAATGTATTTACATATCTATCCATCTCAGTCTGTTTCTATCTGTCTACCTATCTATCTATCTCTCTCAGTCTGTTTCTATTTGTCTACCTATCTCTCTATTTCAATCTGTTTTCATCTATTTATCTGTATGTCTGTCGAAATGTGATCATATCTATCTCAGACTGTTTCTATCTATTATCTTAGTCTGTCCATATCTATCTATCTATCTATCTA
>VCCN01006896.1:6542193-6559203 GCA_006491835.1 Architeuthis dux
AATCTTTTTGTATGCTACCTGAAGTTTATGGGGAAGAATGCAGGTTGTGTGCGTTCGAGTGGCACATTTTAAAGAATTTTTTATGGAAAGTTTAGAAATGTACAAACTATTTTAAAATGTGCAGATTATTGTATCAACATTGCCATTTCTGTCCCATACAAGATGGCACTTAGTTGCCTAATGTCAAACTAGTCATAAATTGAGTTTGATCCTAACTGAGTGCTATACTATTATGGCCTTGTGCCAGACCAAACTAAGCTTAGATCTTTTTAGCTCAGGAATGTCTACCATAGACTGATGATTTGCAGATTAGTCACACAGATCAGTTGAGTTTGATCCTCACTGGGTGCTCTATTATTGCTGCCTTGTGCCAGACCAAGCTCAGCTTAATATATATCAACAACACTACACTTTGTGCTCAGTACACTTATGTAGATGAGCCCCAGAACTTATGGTATTCCAGGTTCGATAACTTTTTGTTAAAATAAAAATAAATGGGTTTGTATGGCGATGTTACACAGCTGTTTATAACTGCAAATTGTTTTGTCTTCCTGTAAATCCTTTTGGCGATAGGGTAGCAGTGTTAGAGATTCCTTACAGGAAGTTAAGAGCAAATTGGAATCAATAATTAGACCCTTTTTCTCTAAGATAGTTGAAGCTACCCTAATAAGACCCTAATCAAATTCAAGTAAGCAACTATCTTCTGCTGGGTACATATTTAGGCTCTACTAGAGATACACCACTGACTTTTTGGCACACTTGATACCAGATTATCCATTTTGCCAGTCCAACAGAGGTCACATAATAATAATTCATAATCCCCCCCTGATCCACTAATTATGCACATCTTATATCTTTAAAGCATTAGGATTGTTAGAAACTTAAACTAAACAAATATTAAATATGAATTGAATGGTTAAATGCAATACATTAATATAAATGATAAAGTTTATTAATAATAAATGAAACAGGTAGAGGTATATTAATTAAAGGTTCTCCTAGGGGTACATCGGCAATATAAAGTTGTCAAACTCCAGTCCAAGCTGGAGTTGACCCCCCCCCGCCCCCGTATCAAGAACAATCCTCACAACATTGAGAGGAGCAAACTCTTTACTGTTTGTCTATCGCGTCACGTTAAACTAAAACAATATATAAAATTACATTTCCCTACCTACTGCTTTGAAATCACCACCAAGTGATTGCTAGGCAGCTCTCTTACCAACTGAGCCAAACTGACAAGTATTATATATCTACAAATTTATTTATTATATATACAAACAAGGGTTGCAGTAATCATCTTCAGTTGGAAAAAAAGTAGGAGTAGAGTTTGACCCTGCAGCAGCCAGGCTTGTTCTAATTTAAGTTCTTTATGGTACAATTCCGCACACAATGCCACGTGTGGCCACTCTGTGTGCTGCAAAAGATTTAAATGTCCGCTTGTAATTTTGTCCGGATTAAAAGATGTGCCGGGCCATCAGTTGCCGAAAAATAGGTGCTGTGCACACCTGTACTAATAAGGAAGAGCATCACAGAATGCATATCCAGAGAGAACAGGTAATCTGAACAGAAGTTATCATGGGACATTCTTTATTCACACCTGCATGATGATAAAAGTTGAAAATATTTTGATGTCAGAGAAAACAAAAGCCAAGCTGATAAGAAAAGGAATTCAAGTTTTAAAACCACCTGGTAACTGATAAGGATATTAATGTGAGTAATAAGTTACATAAATGAAACCAATATTTGGGTCTGCTAGTGCTACCACTGCCGTATAATCAATTAAAGACATGGCTCCATGCACGACACCACCTGTGGCCACACAGTGAACTAATGTAAGAGCTGTGAGAAATCTTTGAGTGTCTGCTCGTAATTTTGTCCAGATTAAACAAGTTGTTGGAAAATCAGTGGTGGTACACCACCGATTTTCGTAGAAAGTTTGTTTGTTTTTTAAAAATATTAAATTTGAGTAAAAAAAAAAAAAAAAAAAAAAAAAAAAAAAAAAAAAAAAATTAATATTAACCCTATTGTCCTCCAAATTTGACAGAATAAAAAAGTGTCCTTCCAATCCCTCCACCCAGTGTTGCTAAGTGTGGTTTGTTATTTATAGTTAAAACTGTCTTTAAAAATGACTGAAATCAACTAGATTTTTCCATTTCCAGCGAATCTATCAGAGAAAATAAGTAGATACTAACATTCCAGAATGAATTATTAATAAAAATTGTACATTTACTTTTATTACACTTATCAGATTTAATCGGCTATCGTAGATTTTTATAGGCTAAATTAAAAAATAAAAAAAAAATAAATAAAAATCGGCCAGATCTAGTCGAAAAATGGCTAATTTGGCAACATTGATCCCGCACTTTCCTTCCACCTCCCCTTCGCCTTTGCTTTACAAGCAGTGGCAGCTTTTTATCTTATTCCCCCACCCCTTCATTAAAGTACGTACCCAGCCTGCCAGATCTTTCTTTTTGTCCCTTCTCTTATTAAAGTACCTTACAAATGTGACATCATTTTATTAGAGGGTAACAGTTACACACTTTAATTATTGTGATGATTTTGAAGGTTTCCTTACATCATTCACAAGATAAAATGACCGAATGTGACTTGCATTGCTTCTTCTTACTGGGGGGGACATACAAATCAATCAAATAAACAGAGAAATGGAAAATGCAGACAGGGTAATAATGAAGGAGCGGTGTCTGGACGGTGCTAAGCAAACTAGATCTGAGGCCGATATAAATATTATCAGAAAAAGAACCACACTTTCTTGTTAATATAATATTGATTAAATATATGGTTGGTTTTTTGATAATTTTTCATGCTTAAAAATTGCTTGATAAACAAAGTTTTTTTTTTCACTGTTTACTACGAAGTGGAAAGGAATTCAATTTTGGAGCACTAAATTTAATCTATAAAATTATAGGTGTGAAAAGTTTTCCATCTTGGCAGACTTTTTTAGGAAGGCAAGACAAATTGAGTGTGTGTGTGTGTGCATAGAGATGTTTATTTGATTGTAGGAAAACAAAATCTGAAAGAAAAAAAAACCCAAAAACCTTCAATAATTTTTTTTTCTCAATTAAGAAATTTATATCCGAAAATCTTCCAAAATGTCATAAATGTGCTTTAGATTCATAGTTACTGCCTCTTAGGAAACAATATTTTATGTAATTTTAAGTGATAACACAATTTGACCCCTACTTAACCCTCTAATGGTCCCTTTTTATTTTGGGAGTTGGGCAAGAAGCTTCTGTGTAACTTGATATAAAACATTTTCTTTGTCTAATAATCAGTTTTCAGATTAGTAAAATGTTTCCTTTTCTGTCACATAAAATAAAGTGTAAATTATGTCCACATACACACATTGGGGGCGGGGGGTGACTGAAATGTCCACCTCTGGAAAACAAAGTTCTAAAAGTCCTTGAAATCAAAGCTAAATATTTGAAATTACTTATTAAAAAGAAAATCCGGGTTTGGAATTTGAAATACTTTAAAATGCAGCCTAAACAGAAAGCGAGGGAAGAGTTTAACCCATATTCAGGATTTTAAGTAAAACATGAAAAATTTATTTTGTAATTTATTTAATTTCAGACAAATATCAATTAGTAACTTTTGGAGGCATTTTAGGTGACAAAGTATGAAAATATTGAACAGATCGTCAATAAATTTGCTTTTCTTTATTTAAAAAGAAAAGAATACCAAACTTTTTCACGAGGAAAAATATGAAAAGTTGACAACAAACCCCCACGCCCCCTTTTAAAAGATTTATTTTAATCAACTCGGCATGAGTAATGTTGTTTCCATTTTTTCGTGAAGGCAATTAAATCATTGAATGATTTTTTTATTAATTGATTTTTATTTCTAACTGATTCTTCTTATGTAATAACGAAACGGTGAACCATTTTGGTGAGACCAGAAAACTTTGACCCATTTTGTCTGGTTGCAAATGGCTGACCAGACAGAATCTAGGTCATCACACATGACATCAGGAGTTTTCACAAATCAACAACACCAAATTCAGAGCCACCCCTCCCCCATTATTATCATCATCATCATCATAAAACATTATTGCTGTGGTATTATTCATTAATTTTTGGATGCCTAAAAAACTGTTAAGCTTTAAAAAATGTGTGATTAGAATACGTGGACTTCTTTAAGTAAGAATAAACAAGTAAAAAATGTAATATTGTCCCCAATTACTTATATTTTTGTCATGTTTTTATTTAACCAGGGAGGGGGAGGGTTTGTCCTACTTTGCACTTTAACTGAGAGTTTTTTTTCCCTAAGTGGGGGTTCTGGACCCTGGCTACCTAATGTCGGGTTTACAACCAACAGCTTTGGATTTTTAGGGGGCTGGGTTAGGGTGGGGGAGCTCACATGTTTCTTATAGAGAAAAAGTGTCTATTTTTCTTTAACCTTCCTCATATTATAAAGTAACATTTTTCTTTTTAAGTAACTTGAGTGTTCGTTGAATTTGAGGAAGAAAAAAACCTGGCTTGGAAACGAAAAGAAGGATTACCTTATTTTTAACAGACGAGAACTGTTGTAAAAACTTTTAATGTTTTACATTTCCAGGAAGATTATTCATTTTTTTCTTTTTTTAGTCTTGTTGAAAACTTTGAATAAAGTCTATACATCTAAAATGAGGCTAATAGTAAAAGGCGAATTATAAGTCCTGCTGCAAATCTATGATGACCTACTTTCAATTATAAATTATTGATTTTCACATAACCAACCTTACAGTTTCCAGAACCTTTAAACACCTGCTGCATTATTTTATTGAAAATCTTATATTTTGATGTCCGTGAAAAAAAAAAAAAATCTTTAATAAACACCATTTTTACAATGGACATAAAATTAAAGTTCAAGGTTTAGGTTTTATGGAATTAAAATTATACTTTGCACCAGATATATCTGGAACTCTTAAAGTAAAGTATGTATACTTAGATAATTTCAAAAGTAGGTATATTTGCTGCATCAGTAACTTGAGCTACGATTTTACTACTATATTTTTTTTAATATTCGTCTGCATGGCAGGTGCGATGGCTTTTGTAGGGAATAACTTTTGGTAGTATGATCACGTGACTTCCACAACTCTAAATAGAGGAACAATGCATTCAAATTTGTTTCAAAATAAAATATGGTTGCCCTGACGGGTTTAAAAGAGAATTTTAAAAGATTTTTGGTACAATGTAGGGAAGGTGGTGCCGATTGTAAAATTTCACACACTCGATATTGAAAACGGTGCACAAATAAAAACTATTCAATTTATTCAAAGCAATAACAATATAATTTATGTATTTACTTGTGCTTTTCTTCCATTAATTCTCTTGTTTCTTTTTATTTGTGCGCCATTTTAACATCGAGTGGGTGAGGGTGTCAAATTTTAGAATCGAGCCTACCTTCCCTACATTATTTTTTTAAATAAAAAAACTAAAAGATTGTGATGCTTCCAGCCTAGTTTTTAGACCTCAGCATCAATGATTATTATGCTTGTGGACTGACCGCAGTAGGCACGGGGTGAGAGGTCATAAACTAGATTCCCACTCCTAGTAATCCGGAGTGACCATAGGCTTCACTCAACGAGTCACGACACCAATCCATAACCTAGTTTTTAGTCCATGGACAAAAACAAAAGTTGAACTACAGCTGTCGTAACTTGAGTTTTTATTTTCCTGTGATCTAAAAATATTAGACTGACCGCAACGAGGAGGAGGTGAAAAATTTGTCTATAAAACTTGTTCAATGAGTGTCACCGACCCGGTAGTAGTGGGGGAGGGGGAGAATGGCGGCAGTGGGCGAGAAGTAGGTCCGGTCTGTATTTGCACCACAAAATTGGATTAGGTGTGAGGTTAACTTCTTGTCGAAGTTGAAAAGATTTGTCAGTCAGGGTGACACAACGACGGAAAAGAAAGCGGGTTGTTCTTGTCGGGGGCGGGGGGGAAGTATGTCAAATTGCAATGGCGGCGGCGGCTGCAGCATGTGCGACATGCTTTTTGCAGTTGGAATCGCTCGTTGCTGCAACGACTACAAATGCGATGTGGTAAAACCACACAGTGACCTGAATAAAGTGATTATGTTGGCTCGGAAAAGAAGTCACATTTAATTTATAGTAAAAGAATAAGTGATATTTTAAATAAAATAAGTGATATTTTAATAAAGTAAACATTGACCGACGATAAAAGTCATGTTTAATTTAAAGTATAATAAAATAAGTAATATTTTTGGACATACATATTTAATAGAAGTGCCCGTTATATATATATATATGTCTGTCTGTCTGTGGGGCCCTGGGCAAAACCCCCTCAGTTGAAGTGCAGAGTTTGACAAAAAAACAAAAAAACCCTGTGATTGGTGACAGTTTACATTTTTTTTTTTCATCTGACCTCATATTCTAATCCCACATTTTGTAGAATCAGAAAACAAATGTGATAATCAATCAGGATTTTTAATTCCCCCCCCATATTTAGAACACAAGACCAGGTTTCACAGCTTCACTCTGCTTTTAAGGGTTGTTTAGACAAATTCTTCCCTTTCTCTCGGCTTGGTTGTCTTTTTCAAAGATTCTTCGCTTAGGTTGTCTTAATTTTTCTTTTTTTTAAGATAGACTATATCAAATTTGGCACAAGTCCACGTTCTATAGAAGAGTACCCAGGGAAAAACATTATTGAGACTAACCTTATTTCCACTTCAACATGGCGGGAATGTGCATGTTGGTGGGAGCTAGGAAGTGCAGGCCTTTCCCTAAATAAACAGTAAGGCTTTATATCTCTGACTAGCATAATACCCGTAAAAATGACAGGATTATTTATGTATGGAATGACAGGATTATTTATGTATTTCTGTCTAGGATCAAAGTGTAGTATCTCCTGCGCTGCCTAGGATCACTCCCTGGCATTTCTGCCTAGGATCAAAGTGTAGTATCTCTGCACTCATTGAAAAGTGTTACACATTCAAAAAATATATGGATACATGTTGTCTGAAATTTTATACATGAATTCTAAATATCTTATTTGACATCGAGCCCACCTTTTCTCTGAGAAAGTTTTTTTTTTTTTAAATTTGCTATCTCAATGGAAGACAATATTCAAACAGATGCCTCATTTTTTTTTTGTCTTGTGACCAGAAAAAAAATTATAGGAAAACAAAGTCACATTTAATTTAACGTAGTAAAATAATATTTTAATAGGTTAGGTTATTTCTCTTTAATATTAAATGATTGGAAACATTCCGGACAGACTTTGTATATTGAAAGACTTTAAGCCCGGAACGGTTTGAGAAAATTCAAATCCAGTTTTGGTGAATGATTTTCAGTTCATTTTCAAAATAATTTATCATCAAATTGATTTAAAAATCTGTACCCCCCCCCCCAAATGCCTTTTATAATTTGACTCCTTCACATCAAGCAGCATTAATTGTTGATAAAAAAATTGTCTGCAAATAATGTATATTCCGAAATATAAGACGAATGATTTACAAGGGTATTTGGAGGACTACAACTCACCGCAACTCATCCAAGTCCTATTGTCCATATCGAACTTCAGTAGACGGCCTCCTAGTCATAATACCAGCGCATTGGATGCAGTGTAATACAGTTTTCTTAAAAATTAAATGTCCATCTTGTATACTAACATATGTGGTAGATAATCGTATTATTTTGTTTGTTGTTGCAGTAATGTATATTTTTTAAATTTGTTTTTGTTGAAATTGATGTGTCCATTCTGAATCTACTGACCGTGTGTTTTTTGTTTTCTTTCCCCTTTTCAGAATGGTCCACCGCTGTCATCGAGATCTGACAAGTTAGGGGAGCTTTGCTGGCAAAGTTTTCAACACCGTTTAAATAAAACAATTCAGGATGTGATAGTGTTTGCCAAAAAAATCCCAGGATTCACATCTTTAGAACAAGACAGCCAAATTAAGCTGATCAAAGGCGGCTGTTTTGAGGTAAGTAGAAACGAAAGGAAAAAAAAAACATGTCACGTTTATAAATTATAGAGTCGACTTAACCCCAAACTTCAGGTTCTGCAAATAAATCATTGTTTATGGCATTAAAAATATATCCCTTCCCCACCGTGACCTACTAGCGTTTTTGATATAACAAAGCGCGTCTCCTCTCCAAGTAATCCTGCACAAGACATGAAGAATGATGGGCAGGATGATCTACTCGTTTGGTCATTGTGAATGTGACATAGTACACAAACTGACTCAATGGCATCTCATTGCTGACTGAGTAACCACACAGGAGAGTGTCTGTGTATGTGCATTAAGGTCCCCTCTGAGTGGTGGCCACATTAAATCAAGGCTGTGCAACCGGTTCTGGAGATATTCAAAATGGCTGGATACTTTCCGGACAGACTTCATAGTACATTTGTGTTCTTGCAAAATCTGTTTGTTATTCTTGTCATATTTACCTCTGACTGTTTCCCTCTAAAGGACTAATTAATACTTATCATTTCTCTTTGTCATTTTACTCTTTCATGTACAGTAAAAAGAAATTATAGAATAAAATAAACCAATGCACTGAAAGTTCTCCCACAATATCTGCCCTGACTGAAGCACATTTTCTTAGCAATATATATATATACACACACAAGAAAAACATTTTCTTATCAATTTGCTTTTCTATGTATTTAATAATCAATCAAACTCTTTGATCTTTTGTTTCCTCCACCCAACAAACACATTTTCTTCTCCTCAAAATATTTTTCTTCTAGACACTCCGCCCTGCCAACCTTTCTCTAAAATACTTTCCTTTGTACCAAACGAGGAAAGAAAACACAGATAACCCAATCTGAAATATTTATTGCAAAGACTTCATATAATTAGTGAAAGATTCGAGATTTTTTTCCCTTTTGTGCACAGAAAGAGAAACGGCTCTTTTTATATTTTCTGTTTTAACTAATTCACTTTTCTTTTCTTTTTTTTTTTTTTACTTTTCATCAATGTCATGATTTTGTTTTCATTATGCAAATAGAATATAGCTTTTACTTCAAAGGGATGTGTACATAATTTGTCTTTCTTCAAGATACAACTTGATAATATTTTGGGTGCAAATTGTTATATTTATATATTTGAAAAGTCTTTTGGTTGTACAGAATTCTAAAATGCCTGTGATCAGCAGATACATGTTAAACAGAAACAACTACATATACTCATATATTTACAACAGATATTTTGTCTGAAATAGGATAACCCTCAGATGTAATCCAGATTTGAAAAATTTCCACCTTGGTGTTTTGGAGTTGATCTGCATTAAAACCCAAAAGCCGTTTGTATTGAATCAGTGTAGTATCTGGACTCTGCCTAGGATCACATTGTCGCTCCCTGGCACTTCTACCTAGGATCAGAGTAATATCTGTGCATTCATTGAAAAGTGTTAGATAAAAAAATCTATTACTATAAAGACGCCAAATGTTTGTTATCATGTCTTATAGCTGCCCAAATGACTGCACCCTGGAGGCTAAAAGTTTGTTTATATGGCTAACTTGACCCCAGGATGAACATAAGATAGGTGATGCTGACCTTGAAGGTCCCTACAGGTCGAAACTACTTTCCCACCCTAATTTTTAAAGTTTCTATTTAAAGATTTATTTCTCAGTGGATTGTACCAATGGAAAACGGAATCGGTAGATAGAGTTCAAAAATCTAAAAGACATTCAAAACTTCTGGAAATTTGTCAAGGGTTTTATAGGGGAGGGGGGGTTCTATTTACAATGTAAATATAATACTAAATTGTTCTGTTCGTCGTAGGAAACTATGAATGTGAATTTCTCTTTAACTCACAACGCTTATGCCAGTTTGGCAGTACTTTTTTAAAGGAATCTGACCCCAACCTGACTATAAAACAGGCTTTTCTTTGATCAAATACCCTAACCCCTCCTAACACCTGACACTAAAACATGGGCACAATTGAAATCTGATGGTCTGCTTTGACGTGTGAACTACTAATAATTTTTTAAGGTTTTAGGAGGGGCTACACAGGAGTGTGCAATGGTCTGCCCGGTAGTGTGTGCACACCCCTATTTGATTTTATGAAATCACTATAAAATATCATTTGCTTTCCTGTGTTGTTACATTTCAATTCTTTTCCCGAGCAACGCCGGGTATCCCTGTTAGTATATGTATCTATATATAAAGAGATATGGATACGGCAGGGAGAATGGAATCGGTGAGCCAAGTTCAAACTCTGGCTGAGTCAGTTGATGTTCAGTTTGTGCTAATGTCCCTGGGAAAGGTATGAATCCATCTCTTCTCCTCCTAGCTATGGTTAAATAGTAGGGCAGACCGGTCTCTCTAGCCATGATGGGTAACCAGTCTAGGAAAGAGATGAGATCAGGCTATCTTGTCCTTGACACACCCATGATGAAATCATCTGTGGTGCTCCAACAAACCTGCACAATTTGAGAAAAAAAAGAAAAAAAAAAGAAACCCTTTTTTTTTAATAACCCTTTAATGTCCATTGTTTGACATAGGCCTTCCTCGTGGGGGTGGGGGTGGGGATATGCCTTACTCAGCCATGCTGACCAATGAGGGGTGTTGGCAGAGAAGAGATAGATTCATGCCTTTCCCAAGGGCATTGGTGCAAAGTGAACGCAAACTGTCTCAACCAGAGTTTAAACTCAGCTGAGCCAATCCCATTATCCGTGCTGTTAACCACTCAGCCACCTCGCACTTCCTAATAAACCATAAACGACTCAGAACTAAAGGATCAGTATTTTCATAGATTTCTTTCTCAAAATCAAATCTTGACTCTTTTTCAAAATCTGATTTCGTCTTTGTTGCAGATTGCTTGTGTAGTGCATTCCAACCTGGTGGATGGGGATTCCAACACGATGATTGCTTCAGACGCTGGACTTGTGGTCAGCCGTGATGAAATGAAGGCCGGATTTCCTCTCGGGGACCATTTTGTTGACCTTCTATTCAACTTTTGTACCCGTTTTAATGCCTTCAATTTACGTGACATAGAAACTGCATTATTTAGTTCTCTGGTGCTTATATCCCCAGGTGAGTGACAGACAAAAAAAACATGATCAACAACACTGAACAAATATCATGTCCTCAGATTGGAGTTGGTTTTGTGTGTGTTGTAATATCCATCTGTGTGTGTGTGTACATATACAGAGGCAGTAGCTTATTAGGATTACTTTGGGACAGGGTTCTTTTGAGGAAAATATAAATTTACCTTCATTGTTATAAACAACTTTACATAATGAAAAATTAATTTGAAATAATTACAAATTTTCTATTCATTTAACCCCCCTCCCCCCCAAAAAAAACCCAAAGTATTTGGGACCAACTGATTTTGATAACAATAACCGTCTGATAACATTATCAAAAGGTTATTGTTATCGAAATCAGTCGGTTTCATACACTTTATTTTAAGTGATTACAATAAGTGGCTTCCTCTGTATGTACTTTTTTTTATCAGCTGGTTATTTTTATCTAAAAACTGTCCCAAAAAGATCACAGTAAGTGGCTTCCTATGCATCACTATTACATCACATTATTATTAGGGAGAATCCTAACAACCATTTCAAATGAAAGGGAAACAACTCATGCTTGCTTAAAAAAGAAATCGAGAGTTACTTCCCTGAAAAATTATTGACTATATGCAGTTTCTCACAGTCTAACATAAAAGCTTATTGATTTTATACGTTTTCTCTTTGAGGAGCGACAAGCATTCTAAAATCATGAGCACAATTATTATTGTTGTTGTTGTTGTTATTAAAAATTGGGTGACACTTGCATTTATTTAAAGAGAAATAATTAAATATAATTATGGGGTACCACGTTTATTCATTGATAGTTTGGATATTTCAATTTTCAAATAATTTACATAGCAGGGTTTGCACTGTGCAATTAATATAAATTACTATTTCTTCTTATTAATCATTATTACCCCAAATATCTGCATTATTATTGGGTAATTTTATTAATCTTTTATTTCTAAAACTCAGCTCTTGTTTCAAGACAAACCTATTAAAAAGTGTTTAATGCCTGAACTGTACCAGATGTTGAAACGAAACATAAAATGGAATTAAAAGTTATGTTTTTCTTACTTTATACACTTTTACATAACAGTTGTATAAGCTGGGAAAATCTCATTTACTCCCTGTAGACTTCTAAAAGAGATCTACGAGACATATATATCCCAGCAGTCATAGAAACCTTGGGATGTACGTGTCTCAAAAGGGTTAGTATTCCTGACAACTATTTTATGCTATTATGATAAGAATTTCTAAGAATTTCTCTTATTGTTTGCTCAACAAGCAGAGAAGTTTTTTGGTTTAGAAATAATTTTCAAAGTGAACTAAGAGCAACAAAACTGCTGCATTCACTTGTATCTCTTTTTGTTTTCCTTCCAGATCGCCATGGCCTTGAACGTAGTGATAAGATAAATCGATTGCAGGAGCTACTGATCCAAGCTCTGCAGCACGAGATCACCGCAGCCCACCCAGACGAAGTGGGACTTTTCCCTCGCTTATTAATGAGTATCTCCAGCCTGAGAGAATTAGGCGTCGAGCATCGCAAAATGCTCGAGTCACTCAAAGGACAGATTCGCTTTCAACATGATCTATATGCAGAAACTTTTGACTTGATCACCTAGGGATAATACCGACCGGCCTCCCTCACCCACAACCCCCCCCCAACGGGTGGTCGTCGTCCCAGTTGTGTTGGTTGCCTGAATTTATACTACGATTTCTCTATCTTTCACCTGTTCGACATTGTTCCCTTCGACTCTAAGATCAGCGTGAAGGACTCTCTGCATGTGTACGTCTGTTTAGTATGTAAGTCTGTCTGTAAAACGTGTGTGTGAGTGAGTTAATAGCTAAAGCGTGTTTACACGAGGTGGCGCGTATCAGGATTGCCGGAATTTGGCCAGAAGGGAACATAATCCAAGCTTTATCTCAGACTTATCCAACAAGGCATTTGAATAGCGTCGAATTTGGAAATCAAGCGAGTCTGGAGGCAGAGGTTCAATACCAGCCTTCTTGAGGCTATCAAGCTTTTATCTCAGAGACTTACCCAACACAGGTATTAGAATAGTGTCAAATTTGGAAAGAGGCTGGTATTGAACCTCTGTCTCCAGACTCGCTCGATTTCCAAATTTGATGCTATTCCATTGCCTGTGTTGGGCTAAGTCTCCCGAGATAACGCTCGGATGATCTCCCCTTCTGACCAGATCTGGCGTGTATGCGAGTATGTGTGTGTGCTTTTAAAAACAAACCCACGTCCAAACTGTTATAAACAACGATCCAGAGCGTTGTTGGACTCAGCTCAGTTGTGAGAGCAAAGAATGCCAAAAGAAAGGATAAAAAACGGCTGCTGTATTAAGGAGGTTTGTTGTAAAACAAACAAAATTTGACAATTCAGAATCTCTTCTTTTTTTTAAAGATTTTTTTTTCTTCTTTTTTTTAAAGATTTTTTTTTCTTCTTTTTTTTGATTCTTGTGGTTTCATCCCGAAACACATTTTACCTATTTTTTCCCCCACCCCAAATTTTTTTTCCTCCCTTTTTGAAAAATTTTTTTTTTTATTTGAGAATGAAGAATCTTCATATGCGAAGTGTGTAATTTTTACGTGTTTACTGATTTCAGTCTTTGTTGAATGTAATTATTATTATTTTTTGCGTATATGGCAGCCTCGTATTGTAAATATTCAACAGAGAATTGAAAGAATTTTGAGAAGGAACAAATACCCTTTTTTTTTTTGTTTTAAATCAATGTAATTCTTTGTCTATAACTTTGAGAAGAGTCATTACCATTCCAACTTTTGTGCAGACAATCGGATCTCTTCTTCTCATGAAGTCCAGATAAATTGACAGGGAGCCTCGTTGGGGAGTGGGGAAGTTTAAGGAAGCCGCATATATATTGGCGTGTCAGACAAATGCAGGTCTGGATAGTACGGATTTCAAACCCATGTGGTTTTCTTTGCTTAGCAAAGCAGGTGTGGGGAAGATCCCCCCCCATGTATAATTTGGATTCGCCCAGGTACTTGGTTGGTGGTATCATTACGTCTGCGTACTTAGCGCTGCTGAAATGGATTGTTCCGGTTGGTATATTAATGACCACAATTTTTCTTTAACTGGAGGAAAAAGGTTTGCCTCTTTACTTGAATTATACAAACTGATGAAGGCTGAAGAATGGATCGGCCGAAACGTTGTGTTGACAAAAATCAAAGATGGAAAGAAGAGATTTGATTGTCTGAACTAAAGTTAGAATGTAATTTTTTTTGTTTATAATTAAAAAAAAAACAAAACTTTTCTCTCCACTTCTCACTCCCCCCTGCCCCAGACCCATTCCCCCCACCCCCACAAGAGTTTGTACTTGTGACAAAACATTCTCGGTAAATCATCAGTTTTGCAGTGGATGTCTTTTGTCAACTCTTTACTTGGCTATCGAATTCAGTCTTGAAGTTTTTAAAAAAATACATTTTTGAGACCAGATTTTTCCGACTGTTTCCACTTTTGACAAAAATTGGCCAAAATGTCTTCCCAAACGAAACTGATCTCTTGTTTTTCTCTTCAAGTCTAAAAAAAAACATCTCCAATTTTTTGTGGCTGACATGATGATAAATTCTGTGTATTCATTAACTTTTAGCATTCTGCATTCTTTTTCAAGGGTGCCAAGATTTTGTGCATTTAGTAACTTTGAAAGCCTGTAACTTGTATGTCTGTTCATGTACTACTGAAATTGACATGACAACACCATTGCAAAATTCAAATAGACTATCGTTCGCGATCGGAGTCGCCTGCAGTGTGCTATAGGTTGAAACAAAGCTAGATATTCGGTCTGAATAGATAGATAAGAATTCTCTTTCTAATGCCGATTGAATTATTTGCTTGGTTTCTTTTTTTTCAACCTGCAACTCTTGTTCTATGCATTAAGTCCAATAACCATGACACAAATTTGCTTGCATTAAATATAAAGACTTTTTCAATTCGCAAATCTCTGGGTGGGGAGAACAAAACCAAACAAAACTTACCCAAGTTAGCTAAAGGATTTTCAGGCTGGTTTTGGTGGTTTTCTAGACAGATTTCCTATTTGAATATCAACTTCTGAACTTTACAGCATTTTTCTTATGAATTCTTTTCATTTCTGCTGTTTTTTGAGAATTCCTTTCTGCGATAGAATGAAAAACCTATTCATAGATTTTGGGGCATCGGACATCATTTCAATTTTATAAACAACAAAATTCGGAAGTTGTCTTGCAACATTACAATTTCCATTTTTTACTGAATATAAGCTTAAAACATGATCAAGTATAAAAATAGGAAATAGGAAAATGGTAATAGATTGGTTAATCAGGTTATTTCATGATAAGTTCTTAATTTACCTATTAATCTTATTTGCTGACACTTATAATGTCATATTGTCAGTTGAAAATGAAGAGTTAATAATTAAAATCAAAAGATTATACAAAAAAAAATCGGTTTTAAAGCTTGTGCCCTCCTTGCTGGTCTAAAACTGACCATTCTCTCTCTCTCTCTCCTCCAGCTTGGAATCAGTTTTTCTGTTTATTTATTTTTTCCTAACTACTTGGTCACTCACCCGAGTGATGACCAAACTCAAGGTTGCTTAACTAGAGTGACCAAGCCAATTCCGGTGTCTGAACATGAAATGATTTTTAACAGAATATTGGAGAGATTAAAAGCTGAATTTAAGGACGGCCTTGTTTGCCATAAGCATGGGGGGGTCGGTCTCTTTCAACAGGGTGTGGGCAATCAGGCCTCTCCAGATCTGTAAACTGAGCAGGAATAGTGGAGTGGTTTCCTGTTGCCGTCTCCACGTTTTCTTTTTAATTCAGTTATCCTTCTCCTAGACTGGTTGCCTCCCAAGGCTAGAGAGCCCAATCTGCCTATTCTACCCATAGATATGATGGTATTGCAATCTTAAACCCTTGTAGTTGGTACTTTGGGCATTGTTGCCTTATCTCGAGTGCTTGCAGCTTTTTAAGTGAACAAACCACCAAGTTCTGAGACTGACATAATTTAACTTACCTCCCATCCCGAAATATTTTTTAGGAGATGAAATTGAATCTGTCCGCAGTCACACACAATTCCACAGACCATTAAATACTAAATTGCTAAAGTTTTAAGTGTACTCAGGCTGTCAAAAATGATGGCATTTATAGATACAGTGTTTCATATACGTGGATAAAATAGGAAGAAAAAAATGATTCAAGGGACACAACTCTTATCATTAGATAGGTTCTGTCGCTTTGGGCTGGTACAGACAATAAATAAATACTTGGCGTATTATTATAGTAGATTCCACAAAGTGTAATTTCAATGACCCACCCTGTTTTGAGACTCTTAAGTCTTTTTCAGAGATGAATTCTGGAAAGTTCTTCCAAGGGAGGTAATACCTTGGAATTACTTTTGACTTCAAGGGAGGATTACTTCCCTTGGAAGTACTTTGAGGTTTCAATGAGAGAAAGACAATTGTATATCACAAATCCGAGTTGAATCTCCCCTTCTAGCAACCCTGCCAAACAGAGCTTAAAAACTCCATCCAACTCAATGAGGGATCTAAGAAAGTTATTAGTTCATTAATTCCTAATATTAATTTTTTTTAAATTACCATAGTCCATGGCATATAAAAGCAAAAACATACTTCCCTGAATTCCTCTCATCTATCATCCAGTTTTTTTTTAACCTCTTCTCAAGTTTTTGCCAATTCGGGGCGGGACAATGGAAGGTTATATTTACCTTAATGCCATCAAATACGGTAATGACTGCTAGTGTTTTGATGGGTTTCTGAAATATAAGGGTTTAAAAATCCAACATGTTTACCATATAAGCTTAATACCTACCTCAAATATTATAAGTTGAATACAAGACGAAGCTGGTGGTAATTGGGATATTAGAAACCATCAACATGAGTTTCTTCAGTTTTTAAGTTGGGCTGGTTGGCTGGCTTATGTATCATGCATACAGGCCGTACCAATGGAGCTAGAGGTCTGATTTAAATTTAAACATTTACTCCTTATTATATCTAGAACCCCCCCC
>VCCN01006896.1:6559336-6573977 GCA_006491835.1 Architeuthis dux
CCCCCCCCCAACACAGTACATGCTGCCAAAAGATATTGGTGACTAACCAAACATGTTTAAAGATATGATTAAAGTCTGATTATTCATTTAAATCTAAATTTACATCTTGATTGAAATGGAATCAACAGAATTTCTTTTATAAACTTTTGCCAACACAATTGGCCATTGAAAGCATAATGAAAGATTTGTTTAAAAGGCTCAAACCAGAATTGGTTGGTTAAAAGTATGGAAGCTTTACAAGATACAACACACCAGTTAAAATAGAATATGAAGTATTGTAATTTATATAAGCCCAACACTGACTTCTGTGGATTTATAATGTAGAAAAAAATAATGGTTCAACCGTTGAAAAAAAAGTAGTGCAATCTGATGTGACCAGAATGAAAATTAAATTTAAAGGCCTGATTGCACCTGGATTTTTTTTATGCATTTGCAAATAAATAAGGGAGTCTACTCTATAATTAACATTTAATAGTTATCTCCTTTGAGAAATCATTTTATTTATAGAGGTTAGCATAGATACAGACCCCAAACTAATTATTATTAAGTTACAAATCACCTGAAATTTTTATGCAATCTTCAAGTTAGCCCATTTATGGGGTACCTTAATTCAAGATATATATATAGCTACAATGCACCCTTTTTGCTGATAGAGGCCTCAAAGAGAATGAGAATTTTAGTATATGAATTCTCTTGAGTTAACGAGTTAAAAAATGAATGTCTGTATTAGGCCATTAATCCCAATACCAGCTTGAAGAGTTTAGACTGAGTTCTAATTATAGGTTTTTATGAGTAAGAAGGCTTCTGAATTTTTACAATTTGAATGAATTTGTTTATAAATGGATTTATTTTTGAATGAATGAATGAATCATTTCTGAACTGCTGATTTTTATCACATGTCAGCCCTCTCGCACGTCAAATCTATGCATTTCCAATTTTAAATTGACGTAGAACATCAATGACTGAAATGAAGACTCAGTATGTTTTTTTTAAAGAGATAATTAACTAGGATTAGATTACTGAATTATAAATTTACTTATGTTGTGGAATTTTTAAAAAAAGGAATCACAACAGAATTAATTTTAACTCTTAAATTCATAAACCGCTTGTAATTGATAGTGGAACTCTTCTGTGAATTGAATAGAATAATCAAAAATTCACTGATGATCAAAGGGAGATAATTTTAATAAGTTATTTCCCTTGAAATTGACATTCTATTTTTCTTTGTATGAATTTAAGAGTGAATAGTTACTAACAAGGTAACAAACAACTTCTAAAATCAACATTAGTGGATTAATTAGTTAAGATAAGCCAGGATTAAATGAAAACTAACAACTTCTAAACTTTTTTTTATTTTTAAAAACAAGATGACAACATTCTTACTTACAGTTAAAAAGAATTCTTTTTGTTAAAAAATAATTCTTTACATTTTTACTTTTCCTGGCCTCTTTTATATTGTTCTTAGTGGAAATCTGGAAAAAAAAGAAATTTTTAAAAAATTATTAAAAAGGTATTGCCCGGCTCCCACCTCCTTTCCTTTTCTCCTTCTTCAAGAGAATCAGTATGTTATTATTATTATTAGTTGTTGTTTTTGTGTCCGTGCAATTGTCGAACCCTGTCCTCCTTCCCTGCTGTAAGTGACCAAGAACGTGACCGACCGCGTGACCATCCGACTGACCTTTCAATAAAACATCCGAACCTGGATCCAACTCTCCAAGCAATGAAATTTTTTCATCTCTATTTGCACATAATAATTTTAATTATAAATAATAATAAAATAATTTTAATTATAATAATAAACAATAATCATCATCATTATCGTCATCATCGGCTTGGCCATTACCGGTCGTCGCTGTCAAACTGTCAGCACGTTCCTGATGCACTGTTTTCCGCAAACAATAATAATGACGATGATGACTCTTAAACCGGTGTGAAATCCTAACATTTCATCTATTCATTTTGTCATCTGTATTCTCCACGCCCACGAAACAAGAATGATCGGCAAAAAAAATAACGGCTTTTCTTTTTAATAAAGCTGAAAAAAAAAATGAAAAAAAAAAATGCAATAAATAAAAAGGAAGAAAATGGATCCTAGTTTTTTTTGTGAATGAAATCCCCCGACCCCTAAAATGGGCACAGCGAATGTATTTGATTCCCAATGGAAAGCTATATCTACTTTTGCAAAGAAAAAGAAAAGAAAAGAAAAATCTCTTCTTTTTGGTTACTAGTTCTCACTCTCGGACATTCCGGTGGCATTCAGAAATCGATCTCTGTATGCGTCTCTGAAGTGCTGTGCTTCTTACTATTCCCCTCCGTAGACACACGACGACAACAACAAAATCTGCTTGAAAAAGAGAATGACCTGACAATCATGCTGTGTTTTTCTAAAAAATTTTTAACCCCCCTCCCCCCAGTCTGGCTTTTTTGCACACAAAGCTTTTCCACCCATTTGCTTGTTATAATTAAATACCGTTTACGCCGGACTATAAGATGAATACAAAAGGTATTTGGAGGACTATCGCTCACTACAACTCATCCAAACCCCATAACTGTCCATATCGAGCTTCGGAAGACGGGCCCCTAATCATGATACCAGTGCATTGGATGAAGTGTTAATATTTGCATAGTTTTTAAATTAAAATTAAATGTCCGTCTTGTATACCGGCATATACGGTACATTCAAAAAGTCTGCATCTCCCTTTCTTGCTTTTAAATTAAATTGGGATAGTTTCTGTATTTGACAGCATATAAGACTGCCCCCACCTTTCAGCAAGGAATATTGAGAAGAAAAAGAAAAAAAAACACATTTTTGTGAATTCCTCTCATTTATCACCCAGTTTGTTTTCAACTCCCCCTCAAGTTCTGGCCAATGTAGAGCTGGACAATGAAGGCTATGTTTACCTTGTGAGCCATTTTTTGGAGAAAAAAAGTGGGTGGGGGGGGGTCTTATATGCCTTGAAATACGGTAAGAAGAATCCAAAATTTCTATGACAACTAGATAGGTTTGCATTGACATATCTGAACTACATTCAAAAAGTCTGCATCTCCCTTTCTTGCTTTTAACCATTTCAAGACTTAAGGTGTTTAATGCCTGAATTAAAATATCTCATTAGACTTCTAAAAGAGATCTACATATATCCCAGCAGTCAGAAACCTTGGGACATATATGCCCCAGGAGTCATGGCACTGTTAAATCAAATTGGGACAATTAAGTAAGTAAGAATAATCTGTTTCTTTTTCATCATTATGACAACTCCATAGGTTTTGCATCGACATATCTGAACTACCAACTTTGAATAAGCCTGGCTGAGAAAACAAAAGTAAACCGAGTCACAGGGCTCCCCTAGGTGTGGTCGGTTGTCTGACCCCCCTGGCTACTTTGGTCATGCTCAGATCAATTGTTAGAAAATAAATCTTTTTTTTCTTTTTCTAAATGAGTCAACACATTCACTGACGCAAAATGCACATGTGTGTCCATTCCATGGAATCACGCTAGAATCAGTTTCTGCCTTGTGGCACTGAGCAGAGGTGCTATCCTTGGTAGCAGTGAACATGTTAGTAGGGGGAGAAAATTACCTACATCACACCACCCAAACAATACTCTATCTGCATTCTTCACTTAAAAACTCTCCACAATACGTAACTTCTATTTTTTTCCCCCAGAAAATAACTTAAAAAAATTAGTTTCAAGGTTATTGATCTAGACACTCAGCCAGATAGCATTTTTTCCTTGCTACAAATTTGGTCCAGAAATAAAATGGTCCCAGTAAAATACAAGAAGCAAACAGAATGTAATTTAAAAAAAGCTTTTATACAGAGATTTGTGCTGATTAATTGAATCATTTAGGGTTATTCATTGATTAGAGCAATTGTTACTGGTAAATAATAAACGGCTAAACAAAGAATACCACTAAGCCTTTTATAATGAAAATTGTACAAGCATATTGAAATGTATTATTGTTTATGTTAATAGTCTTGAGAAAATTATTTCATAATTTTCCAGACATCCCAACTTCTCTAGAATGATTTTTGTCTTCTGATAAACTTAAAGGGAAACGAGAGGCTGAAAGATTTTCTCGGCAGATTTTCTGCTGACACAATATTCAGAAGAATTTTCTTTTCCTTATCTACTTTAAACATTCATTAACTTTAGTGGTTTGATATCAAGTTGGCCCCGGATGATGTTGAAAGCAATAAAAGGTGGATTCAAAATGTAATTTTTTTTCAAGTTAAATAACTAGTTTAAACTGGCACAAGACCACAAGTGTTAGTTACCAGTGAAGATCAAACTTACTGCAGTGCTAATGAAATGGAGGTATTTAATATACCATATTTGATGGCATATAAAACCCCCCTCCCCTATTTCAGCAGGGAATATGAAGAAAAAAACCCATTTCCCTGAATTCTTCTCATTTTATCACCCAGTTTTTCAACTCTTCAAGTTCTGGACAACAAAGGTTACATTTACCTTTTGAAGGGGGGGGGGGGTCTCATATGCTGTCAAATATGGTAAATCATATTACCTATGCATTGTCTGATAAGTTGGCTATCAAGTCATGTGCACACATACTGTTGATATATTGCATACACACACACACAAAGTAAATTGTGTTTTGTAACTGAAATAAAGATGTGTAAATTTGATTGAAATAGAAATTTTCTATACTTTGGATAGTAAAAGTGACTTTCTACTGAAGATGGTCATCAAAATGATTACCTAGTGCTTCAAACGGAAGTAATTACCATATTTGATGGCATATAAGACCCCCCCCCCCTTCCCCCTTATTTCACCAGGGAATGTTGAGGAAAAAAATGTATTTCCTTGAATTCCTCTCATATCACTCAGTTTTTTTTAAAACTCCTTCTCAGGTTCTGGCCAATGTGGGACTGGACAACGAAGGTTATGTTTATCTTGAGCCATTTTTGGGAGAAAAAGGTGGGATCTTCTATGCTATCAAATACAGTAATTAGTTGCTAAATTTTCTTTGGGTGGGGGAGGGGGGGATGTGCAGACTTTTTTCTAGAAATTTCCCATCAGTGAACCTTTCAGCATTTTATTTGCTACGGCTGAAAAGATATCCTTTTCATTTTTTTTCCTGAAAAATTGCCTTCGATTTTCTTACTCGTCATCCGCAGTCACTTTCCATGTCAGATCAGAAATGACACTTGATCGACAAAGAGTTAATTTCATTGCTTCGGAGCGGTTTAAACAAATTTAATAAATAAAAAATAACTTGTTCATTCCATTGGACTTTTTTCATCATTTTAGATTTTTTTTTTCTTCCCTCCAGCATTTAAAAAAAAATTGTATATCTCACTCCATTTGGAGAGTAACTTGTGCTCAGTAAGAGCTGCGAGTGACTCGTCTTTAAAAAAGCGGGGGGGGGGGGGGGGAATTCCGTGGGGAAAAACGAAACATTGCAAAAAAAAATAAATAAAAAAAGGAGGGGAAAGTATTATGTTTTTATGTAGATTGTGACTTATTATGGCTGTGTTTTAGAAAAAACAAAAAACGAAAAAAAAAAAAAAAAAAATTATTTGTAGTTTCTTTTCCGCCATAAACACACCAAGCTTCCATTGTAGAACTCTCGAAACGTGTGTCCACCTGCTCCCCCTCCCCTCCAACTCATCGGATATCGCTAGATTTTTTTGGTCAGTGTTATCGACTCATTTTAGTTTTCAACTTATTTTAAAGTCATCATCTGAATTCTTTTTCAAGTGAACATTTTGTAAACTGGTTCCGAATTCTAGTCTCGTCTAGGATTCTTTTTTTTTTTTCATTTTGTCTCCAGACTTTTGATTTTGTTTATAAAAAAAATACATTTTTTTTGCTTTCAGTAATTTTTTTTTTTTAAAAAAATTCTTGTGCGATGTGAAATCATTACTGCTTGCTGAAAAGTCTCTCAGCCTTTCTTTCCGAATTTTCAATCGGCTTTTTTCGTCTTCATGGTTATATACATCCTGGGAAAAAAAAAATAATAGAGCGGTGCTTGCTTAATACTCTAACCCAAAGGAAAAAAAAATATCCAAGTTGGTGCTCTTCAATAAAAAAACGTTTTTATGCTACAAAAAAGAAAAAAAAAAGATACTTTATCAACATTTCATTTGCATCAATTCTCTTTTTTAAGTAATAATTCCCATTAAAAATTTTTTTCTTTTTTAAAAAGCCCCATTAATTTCAAGACAATCTTTTAATGATGAGATGATCCGCTAATCCTGGATTAAATTTGAATCTGTATTTTAGACTCTAAATATCACCCTTAAATACAAACCTCTTCTCAGCGAACGGCTTCACTTGATAAATTTCTCAAAATGGCTCTAACTGCAATTCTGGGCAGCGAGAGTTATCTACCTTGATCTTTTAGTTCAAGGTTCATATGCTACAGAAGAGCAGATATTTCTCTAATATCCACCAAGAAAAAAAACTAAGAAAATATAAAAATAAAAAAGATTGGCCTGTAAATTATTGAAGTAGCTGTGATATCATTTTTTTACAGTCCAAAAATAATGTTGAAAAAATAACTCATTCCTTTAAATGGAAATAAATCCATTTGCTTTTTATTCATACTGACATCCCATTATAAATATTTCTCTCTTTCCCCCCACGCCCTATTGACAACAGTATTCTTTTTATTTGCGATTTTCTCTCAATATTTTCTGCTTCTGAATTGTCTGGAAAACTGACTGACCAATTAAAAAAAATATAACAAAAATGTACAAGTGCAAAATAGGGACTTTTTTTTTTTTAAACATTTGTGAAATAATTTATATACATAAAAATAAAACCCTTTTTTAAAAGTTGGATACTTGGTGTGTTAAAAACGAAAAAAAAAGAAGCCTGAAATAGAGGCAGAATCTTTGTAACCAATGCTCTGTATACTTGTTGCATGGGTGTCAAATGTTACCCCCTCCCCCCTTTTAATCCCCCAGCTTTCAGGCCAAACTGTCTCCTCTTACAAAGATGAATGAGTTTGAAAAAGAAAAAAAAAAAAAAACCTTTCTGAATGTATTGTAATCCATTGTACTAATTTTTACCTTCATCCTAATTTTTTTAGTTGTTTTTATCACAACTGGAACTCAGGCCTTTTAATAATACTACTAGTGAGACGGTGTCCTTCTGTCTTGATAGACAATGGAACAACACTGGAGTGACCCATCCAAGGTGAAAGCCTGGGTGAAGCATATGGAGATTCTGGGATGCCCAGTCAACAGGGGGGGGGGGGGTATTACTAGTACAAAAACAGAAAACATGCCAGATATTCAGAGTAAAGTAACCATGGGTATATGTTTAAAGGTAAGATTAGGACTTCTGCTAACCATGAAGTTCCTTTAGCTAAAAGAGAAAGCAGCTGGGCGTAAACCAGGCTACCTCTGGCAAGGGGGACAAGTTTGCTTGCTGCTGTAGATTAACGGCCTGAGTTGTGATAAAAACAACTAAAAGATTTAAGATGAAAGTAAATGGTAGTCAAAATTAGTACAATGGACTTTCTGAGTGTTTATTGCAACAGGAAGTGGCTTTAAAACCTGCCACCAAGGCTCATTCAAATACTCCCAGTGGTCATTTGCCAGTTTTTTTTTTATTTTATTGAATATTTCCAGTGATCATTTGCCAGTTTTTTTTCTATTCAATTTTTTTTCCTTTAGAGAAAATCCACATTCATTTCTTTTGCACCAGTTTTATTTTAACATTTGAGTTCAATAATTTTTTCTTTTTTACTGCCCCCCCCCCTGCAGTTCAGACCTCCACAAACTTCAATTCAGTCTTGACCCGTTACAAACTTAATGTTCTGTCAATTGCATCTCGGTTTTTTTTTCTGGTTTTAGCAACACAAATTGCAGCAAATTTTAAATCGGCGTTTGATATTTTGTATTTGTAAGCATAAAAGATGATTTCTTGATATTGAAACAGAAATTTCCATCTTTTCTTTAAAATAGAATTTTCAAAACAAAACCTGAAAAAAAAAGATCCATATCAAATAAGCAAAACGAAGCCACCTCTGTCGTCCTGTTGTAGTGTGTGCAACAAAAATACTAAACTCTCTGTGTCTGCAGACAGCAATTTATCTACAAATCCTGGTACACTGCAAGCCGGATTCAGTTCTTTGGCCACTCTTCAGATTCTGTCATATTGCAAAAGAAAACGTCACTTTTAGATTTTTAACTCTTAGATTCATAAACCGCTTGTAATTGACAGTGGAACTCTTCAATGAATAGAATAAAAAAAAATAGAACTCTTCTGTGAATTGAATGTAAAAAATAAAAAATTCACCAAATGGTCAAATGGAGATTTTAATCAGTTATTTCCCTTGAAATTGACATACTATTTTCTTTATATGAATTTAAGAGTTAATGTCATTAGAAAAATACCCGTTGCTTTCCTAGCGGTGGAAATCTAAAGCACTAGTATCTGGGGGAAAAAAAAACTCAAGGGAGTGTAAGGGACAACAAAGCCATATTTAATAGAATAAAAATATATTGGTTATTTATTTAAAATAATTTAACACATTACCTGCTAAATAATGTCAATCATTAATAATAATAGTAACTGGTTTCTCAGTTCTATTTTTCTGTATCTGTGAACTGACAAAACTTTAAGGGAAATTACTCTGCAATCATTTATAAATTGCTTTCAAAGTAGCCTCCCTTACTGTGACAGATGGACATGTTGCAAATTATAATATAGATTGATGATAAAGTGAGGTGACAATACTGATCGACATTGATATTGAAAAATTAAAATTTTTATAGACAATCATGTATAATGAGCCATATCTGTCACACTTATAGTATCAGCAGAAGCCATAAGCCCCTCTCCCTTCCTACACTCTTATTAAACTACCCAACTTTTCTCTTGTCTCCCTTCCTACTCTTATTAAACTTTCTTTTCTCCCTTTTCATTTCCTACCTTCTTATTAAACCAATTAACTTTATTTTCTGTCCTCTCCCTACACTCTCAAACTACCTAACTTCCTTTCTCTCTTTCTACCTTCTTATTAAACTACCTAAGATTCTCTTCTCTCTCCTCTTTTCCTGTCTCACACATAGTATCAGTAGCAGCCATCAGCTGAGCCTGTTGTACACTTATAACTATCAGCGAAGCGACCAGTCATGAACTAGTAGTTATAAGATTTATATAAGTCAATTAATGCCAGCTAGACCCAAATGTTGTCCACCAAACTTACTATGTACTGAGTGAAGAATTAGTTACAATGGCAGATCAAATGATCATTAGCACAAGAGTCTATGGAAAAGGTTTAAACTTAAGTTTTTAGATTAACATGAATTTTGATCCGAGGGGTTTATGTATGAAAGCTGGTAACCTAATTTCTCCCTACACGGACGGCTGCATTTTTCAGCAGGACTGCTTCTGACAATGAACCTGGGCTCAACCATGTGTTCAGGAGCTTAACCTTTAGCACTCTGCATTCTTTTTCAAGGGTGCCAAGATTTTGTGCATTTAGTAACTTTGAAAGCCTGTAACTTGTGTGTCTGTTCATGTATGACTGAAATTGGCATGACAAAATGAAACACTATCATTTGGTGAGCGGAGTTGTCTGCAGTAGCAGGACAAACTTTTAAAGGTTAAATATCATCAGCAGTAAACCACTCCACGTGTATTTCATAGTTCCTTCAAATATCATGACTATATTTTGCCCTTAAATCAAAATGCAACAAATGCTGGAGTTTAGATAGATAAGTCAGACCCGTGTGGATTTGAATGCAGTGTGGCTTCTGTTGTTCAGCAGTGATGTGGTATGGAACTCTTTGTTTAACAAAGACAAGCATTGAAGACATCAACTTACTTTACATGTATTACCATTAACATGTTCTATTTGCTACTGTGTTTTACTTTGCACTACTGGAAAAAGAGACCCTATTTTCCAGACAAATAGGCCGGAGAATTGATCTAACGTTGTGAGAACAACAAAAAGAACGAGTTCAATTGTCCGAAAAACTCTTTTAATGTTAATGACTCTTCTCAAAATTATAGACAATATGCTGGAGTTTGTTCAATTGTCTCCTACAATGTCAAAAAGTTATGTTTCAATTAGGAATTTAAAAAAACTTTTTTATCAGCCTTTTAAAGTCTGTTGTTGGACTTTTTGGATTTCATAAGGTTGCAAGATATGGGAATGATGGGCCTTACCCTGCCACACTGGCCCATGACATGTTGGCAGGGGTGTGGAGAGAATAGGTACATGCCTTTTCCAAAGGCATTAGTGCAAAGTGAACAGTTTGAACTTGGCTCGGCAATCCCATTCTCTGTGCTGTTAACCACTCAGCCATCTCGCACTTCCTACAATTAAATTAGGAATAACTTGAGAAAAAAATTTTAAAAAGCTATTTTGCAATATGACACAAACTGAGTATTGACCATTTCTTTTTTTTTTCAGCAAAGGGAAAAAAATGCAGATATTACTTGGACTTCATTTTTGTTTAACAAATTTTTTTTTCTTTTCTTCTTAACAGCAACAACAAAAAAAATAAACTTTAAAATTTTTTTTTAAAAACCCTATTTATGATATATCTTAGCTGCTTACATCCAGGACTCATGGTAATAACTAATATTTTTGTTTACTAATAAAACTCTTTTAAGGTCAGGAGGTAATGTTCCGCACGTGTGTGTGCGTTGATTGTGTGCATGTTGAGTGCATTCGTAGCAGCTTTAGTTTTCGGCTTGGCTGCTAAATTTGAAAAAAAAAAAAAAAAAAAAAAAAAAAAAAAAAATGGAAAAAAAAACGACTTTGGAAACGGGACAAGCAGCAAGTTGCCCGAGTCTTGTTTAAAAAAGAAAGCAAAAAAAAAACAAACAAAAAAAGGACAAAAAAAAAAACATTGCTTATAATTACAATTATAATTAACAAGAAAAAAAAAAAAACTGTCTTAAGATTTAAATGTTTATAAATTTATGTATGACTGTCATTTGTTGCCAAAATGACATCCTTAGTTTGTTTATTTTTAAACTGAATAAATTTACAATTGAATGATTGAAACGGTGATCATTATTTTTGTTTCTTTTGTCCAGTGTTTGTGATTGGTCGATTCTATAAAAGACAGTCTGGATAGTCACTCAATTGAAACCGTCAAGTGACCAACATCTATTGGCAGCATGCTGTGTTGGGGGTGATCAATTAAAAAATTGCTAAAAGGGGTGATCAATGAATAAGTTACTTCTCTCACCTTTTGTTGGGCAGTGATCACTAAAAAAAGTCTGAATTTAAAAATAAAAAACAAGCACACAAGGTGACCAATTTAGCATAAACTTACATTGCAAATTGACCCCCCACCCCCCAACAAAACTTACTGGGGGGGGGGGTTCTATGGTTTTTTTCTATACATAATAAGGAGTAAATGTTTGAATTTTCAGGCCTCTAGCTCCATTGGTGCAGCCTGTGCATGTGACACATACATACATAGACAGCCAGCCAGCCAGACCAACTTAGAAACTGAATAAGCCTATGTTGACAGTTTTGGTTTCTAAAAAATCATTTAAAGATAGTTTTCTACATATTTGTTAATTTTGGTGAAAATACTAAGATACTCTATTTTATCAGTCCCCTCTCACCCAAAGGACACTTAATCTAACTACATTTGAAGAAATCTCTGTGTGCATGTGTGTAAGCACAGCGATTACTCAACAACTGACCATTGTACAAAATTAACATTCGTCAGATATATTAGTCAGCATACAAGGCAGTGCAGAGACCAGTTGGAAGTTTTTTCTGGATAAGCAGTTCTTGAGAAATCTAATAAAAAAATTACATTATAAATCTTTTATCTAAAATTATAGATCTAAATTTAGATATTTTATATCTAAATTGGCAACACTGATGAGAAGTAACTGAAATACTCCAAGCTGTAGTTTCGTATGACGGACGGAAAACTATTTTACATGATTATTATAGCAGGCTGCTCAACACACCATAAAGTCTGGCTTCTTTGGAACGGGCACTGCCCTAGTATAAAAATGTAAAATGGAAGTCAGTTTCCTTGAAAAAGATATTGATGAGCTTAGCTCTCACCTTTCATAAAATTCATGTTTTTCAAAAACTTTATATACTTATATAAAAAATATAACTCAGAATCTTTCCTTTAAAAACTTAAATTTATAACAATTGTAAAAGTTGACAGCCGCTGGTCTTTTTTGGTTGGTAAAAATTCTGATAGTTCTGGTGTCAAATGTCATCAAGACAGTGAGGACTGCTACTCATTGTACAGTTAAACCATGAATAGTGCGGGTTTTGATGTAGTACGGTTAAGGTATTGCTGTACAAATTAATGTAACAAAGTCTAAACTGGAAAAAAAACCCCAAAAAACGCATAAAATTATAATAAGACATTGAACAGTGCAGTTTTGAACAGTACAGAAAATTTTGGAACAAATTAACCACAATAATCAAGGTATACATGTATGAAAAAAACTTTGAATGAAACACAAATCAGGTGCTTTTTTCACATTTTTATAAAATTTTCATGGAAATCTATGGTTGCTCGGAACGTGGGTTAAGAAAGGTTGGTGAGTTATTATGAATGATACAGAAAAGCATTGATAACAACCAATAGTTTTAATAATGATATCATAACAAGCAGTTAATATAAACTTGTTAGCCCTCTCCTCTGATTAGGGAGAGAGAAAACAAAATGGTTATTGGGAAGGGTTTATGAATTGATTACCAGTTCACTATCCTTACAATTGGGAGTTTATTCCTCACTGAGTGCTCCATAAATGTAGCCTTGTGCCAAATATCTGAACTTGGACAGGGAAAGAGTGCAGAAAAAAAAAGAATAAATAAAAGGGGGCTACGAGGTCAAGACTGAAGGTGCGGAGTGGTGTGATGGTTACTGGCATGGAAACTGAGTTCTAATTTGGGCTGAGGCTGACGTTACTCTACCAGAAAAAAAACACCCCTACAGCTTGGGTGTGGGGCTAGCAACTCCACCCTATAAAACCTACTTGCTACTGGAACCACAAAAGCAGCCCTATGCTCCACAAGGAGTATACAGGAACACACACACACACGGGGGTGGGGGGTCAGGATTAAATAAACAAGGCAAGAATTTGTGGTATAGGTAGAGATATTAGGTTTTTGAATTGATGAAAAAAATTTTTTAATTTTTATTTTATTTTTTAGACCAAGAATTGTTTTAAAAAAATGAGAGAAAGCATAAAAAAGATTTGTTACAGTAATAACTCAGCACTCTAGATATGTTCCTATGAAACAGCGCTATATAGGGTCATTATAGTATAAATAGAGATTGTGCAAGCAATCATTTTAAAATATACGATGTTGTTGTTGTTGAGCCACAACAAGATGGAATAGATTAGTGCTCTCATCTGGTAGCTACTTTCTGAAGCTGGTGAGGTGTCGATATATATCGCTAGATGATAAATTATTGGGTATGTGTATGTGTTTATTCTCATACACATGACATTAACCAAAGTGTACAGTATAAAGTTATTCTGGAGACTGTCCATGATGCTGGCTTTTATTATTATATATTTTGAAAATTTACCATTACTGAGTTTATAACGAAAAATATTTCAAAAAGAGCGCTATAGCAAATTAATGATAAGTGGGGTATTAGTGTAATAGTAAAATCAATATCAGTATCCAGTGTCTCCAAAGCCCGATTGCCGTCATTATCCTTGGAGTCAATGTGTGTGTGTAATGAGGAGGAGGAGGGTGATGTCACTTTGAACTCTCCTTAAATGAGAGCATTTAATGCACTTGCCCTAAAAACACGGCAGCTGTGTTCGTGTCTTGTTCTTCACAAATGTTCACTTGAAAAACAAGGTTCAATTTATTTTTGTCACTGGCTCACAATTACTTGTAATTGGAGGCCGTTCAACTTGCCATTTCTTTTTATTTGATCGTTTTGTCTTCGGAATCGAAATATGAGCACGACCTGATGGCAAAATGACTGCAATTATTCGAACAATTTCATGGCAAAGAGACCGGTTTTTGTGTCGTTTGGATTCTGCAGAATTTTTAACCTGAAATATGTGATTCATTTAGACTAACAAGGAAATAAAACAAATAGAAAGAAAAAGTTCTTTACATTTTTAAGTTGTCTAACCAACCCAACATTATCAGCAAAACCTTTCAAATAAAAATATGTTTAATTTTTCTGCCCATACAACATCTTTCTATCTGCTTATATAAAATGTATTCATATAAATATACACTGATACCATTTTGGCATGACTAACTTGAATTGTCAAGGGCATTTTTGTCACCAGACATATATGAGTAATTAAATTAGTAGCAAGGGGCATGGAAACGCTTACTGAAATGCCAGGTAAATGGAACTGAGTATATTTCAATTGAATGGGGGATAAAGATTCATTGGGAATTATGCAAATTCTTTAGCAGTAATTCTATTAGCAACATGTTTAATAGTTAACAACACAAATAAACAAATTCCAGGTAAAAATTAAAGTTTAAAAAGTCTTAGAACCCAAGCCAAGACAGTTTAACATTTGCTTCGAACACGTGTGCAAATGACATGCATTCTTAACCATAAGCATATGAAAAGATTTGGTAGCCGTTTTCAATTTCACCAAAATTTCCAGTTGGTGTGTTGCCTTGATTTTTGCACTGAACATTTTTCCGACACATCAGAAAAACATGTCTACTTC
>VCCN01006896.1:6574077-6597284 GCA_006491835.1 Architeuthis dux
TATATATATATGAAATGAATGAACATATATGAAAGAAATCAAATTGGATCAAAATAATTATATTTACATATCGATTCCTGTGAACTAATTTGTTATTCATGAATCAGCCATATAGATAAGATTACTTCAGTGCTTGTCACATTTCATAAATAAAGAAAGTTACTGACCAAAAATGAACAGAACAGAATAATGGAGAGAAAGAATTTGTACATGGGAATTATTGATTTGAGTCTATAAAAAACAGACCATTTCAGCTAAAATCAGGCGTGTTTTATAGGTGATTGTGATCAGCTAAGTGGGGTACTGAGGCAGAAAATGAAAAAAAACGTGGTCTGGTTAGACACTCAATAGAAACCGTCACAACCAACATCTTTTTGTAGCATGCAGTGTTGGGGGTGATCAATGAATAAGTTACTTCCCTTGCTTTGTGTTGCATCACTAAAACATCTGAAAACTAAGGGACCAATTTAGCATAAACTTACATTGTAACCCCCCCCCACACACACACACTCCAACTGGAGATCAGACGGAAATCAGACGGGTTTTATAAGTAATTGTGATCCGCTAAGTGAGGTACTGAGGCAGATGGAACAAGGCTGAAAGTCAGATCATAGATGCGCTAGTTCTTTTGTGTCTAGAAAAGTGTTGCCAACTTTATTTTTAAGTTTACATCTAAAATTGTGACAAGAAACATCTTGAAACATCTAGATTCACCAGATATATATAAAATCTAGGAAATATATTACATATTAATAAATTAAATGTAACTTTAATCTTCAACATTTATTTTATTAAAATATTACTTAATTTATTAAAAATCATCTAAATAGCAATTTCTGACATCTAGAACCAAAAACATCTAAATTAGCAACACTGAACAAGGGATGTAACTCATATTTTGGTACATCAGTCCGTGACAGCGATTGATGCTAGTGCATCTAAAAACTGGTTCCATTGGAAAATGTAACATTGTCAGACCTGATTATAGCTAATGCCCTTATGCTGGCTATGGCATCAGCCGTTCCTGCCTGGACTTCCTATATCACAAGTTTCTCTTGTCTCAGCTTGCAATATGTGAAATAGACTTAGAGGCGACAGGCACCAGAAGCGGCGTCACTCACTTCACCATTCACACTTACAGCACATGGTATTCCCAAGCAGTCACCCATCTAAGTACAGACTAGGCTCGATGTTGCTTAACTTTGGTGATCGCACAAGTGAAACAAGTGGAGCAGAAAGCAAGTGAGATATTTATACAGATAGAGAGAGAGAGAGAGAGAGAGAGTAGGCTCAGGCTCTTTCCATAATTTCTAAACTTATCTGAATTATTTTTGAAGCTCTCTACACTAGTGCTATATTTAATGTGATTGGCAACTTATTCCCAAAATATATTACTCTATTAGAAAAAAAATCTAATTGTTTAGTAATTAATTAAATAGTAACAGCTCTGGTTAGTCACGCAATAGAAACCGTCATGTGACCAATGTCTTAAGTCAGCATGTTGTGTTGGGGGTGATCAATTAAAAATTTGAAAAAAAAGAGGGTTGATCAATAAATGAATTACTTCTCTCGCCTTTTATTGGGCTGTGAGCATTAAAAAAGTTTGAATTTTCAAAAAACAAGCATGAACCTGCTGGACACAAACTAACGGACTAATTTAGCACATACTTACATTGTAAATTGAACTCCCCACTAAAAACCTATTTTGGGGTGGAATTTTCAAAAAACAAGTTTAAAACAAAGTTTAAATTTTCAGTCCTCTAGATCCATTAGTGAAGTCTGTACATGCAATACATACATAGATAGCCAGCCAGCCTCACTTGAAAACTGAAGAAACCTATGTTGATGGTTTCTAATTAGAGAAAATAGTGAGGAAGCAGAAAGGAATAGGATTTGTTCAATGGAAACCTAATACAGACTAAGTCTTTTGGCTCATGATCATCAAAATAAAATGTGGGACATTTTTTACTTAAATTCATTTTATGGAATTTAAAGTTAAATCAAAGGGAGTAACTTCTGATTAAGCAAATTACACTTACAATATGCCCATAGATCAACCAGTACATGTTTCATTGTTTTAAACATGCCATGATGACTTATGGTAAGTCATCTCTTCATTTGTATATTTGCCTTTTAGGAGACCAGTTTATTTTACCCGATGTTGATGCATTTATACGAGGTACTGCCGAAAAGTTCCAGTAATTTGAATAGTGGGAGCATATCGTATGCAGTTCAGCCTTCTGCCGCTAGGTGCACCCTTTGTGCGTCAATTTGCCAACAACTGTGTCCGTGAGTGGACAGGTTGCTAAGTTACGCTTATTTTTGTAATGTCTTGTTTAGGTGGTTTGGCGATTTTGCAATGGCACATTTCACAGAGAAAAGAACCTGCATCAAGTTCTGCTTCAAGATCAACAAGACTGCAGAAACTCACTGGTTGCCTCAGGAAGTCTTTGGTGACAATGCCATGTCCCAAAGCAAAACATTTTTCTGGTGCAAAACGTTTCAAGGAAGGACGAATGACCATCAAAGACAATGACCATTATGGATGACCATCAATGAGCACAACACCAGAAAATGTCGATAAAGTGCACTATCCTTGCAGATCATAGACAAACTATCAATGATGTTTGTGATATCGTAGGACTGTTGTACAAGGGTTCAACGCATTTTGTCGGATATGTTCGACAGGGAGACGCATTGCTGCAAAATTTGTGCCTAGACAGCATTGTCGTCTGGCAGTTCCTGGCTTCCAATAACACGGTAGTCATTCCCCACTAAAGGGCGTCGTTGTGACTCGATTTATGAGATCCAGAAAGAATTGCAGGAGGTGATCAAGACCATCATGCTTGAAGTCTTCCAGGGATGAATGGAATCGTGGAAAAAAAACGCTGGGACTGCTGTATACATGCCCAAGAGGACTACTTTGAAGGTGACAGTGGGAACTAGGTTAAGTTATTTTCCTTTCCTGTACCTTTGGGTAGCACCTTGTAAATTATAGTATTTAAAGTACTCAGAGCACATACCTCTGTCAACATTTTTTACACTAACTAAAAACTTAATGAAAATCAAATGTATCACAAGGGAGAGAACTTTAAATGTACAAATAGAGTCATCCCCCTTAAATGTAACGCTAGCCTTTTAATTGGTCTTTTTTTTTTACCTCTTTTCCTGCTGAATAATAACAACTAGCATTCCATGGGAAATTATGAATCACTGCCACCCATATGTGTTGGGGATGATCAATTAAAAAGTTACTCCTCTCCCCTTTTGTTGGGCTGTGATCACTAAAAAAAGGTCTGAATTTTCAAAAAACAAGCAGGCACAAACCAGTGACCAATTTAGCATAAACTTACATTGCATATTGAATCCCCCACTAAAAACCTATTTGAGGCGAACTTTCAAACAAACAAAAGAACAAACATTTTCCCTACTCATTAAGGGGACTGTGTGTACAAAGTTTCAAGTTTCTACTATGAATGGTTAAGGCTGGACGAAGTCCGGATAGATAATATATGTTAGAAACCCAGCAATAAACCAGTGTTGTGGGTAGTGGTGATTAATATCTCTCAATTGAAAACAAGTTCTTGGACCAGCCAAGATTTAATCAATGACCCACCCTTCCACCAAATGCCATTGAAATTCATTGAGAACTTTTGGACAGACAGACAAACACGAGTGAATACATATATCTCTTCCTATTTCATTGGCAGATGTAATAAAACTGGTTGGAATCAGTAATATTATTACTAAAATAAATTTATATCAATAAAAGTGAAATGACAAATAACTACCATATTTCTTTGTGCATAACACGATTCTTATATGATACGAGTACTAGATTCAGTGGTGAAACATAGGTATAAAATTGTAGCCTCTTGTACAACACGAGTACTCGATTTGGCATTACAGTTTGGCAGTCCCACATGTTTTTCTGCTTGAAATTTGTGTACTGCAATATTGCATGTAGTAAGGTTGGTATAATGACAGATATTAACAAATTCAAAATACAAACAGAAGACGTACTCACAGATCCTTTATTCATACACTGACCGCGGTCAATGATACATACATATCTCCTCTGATCTCCTAATAACAATATGGCTGCTCATTCACCGGAGCGTAAAACAGCGCCACCTTACCAGAAGTTGATAAGAACTCTCCTGCCTAAGGGGAATTACTTAACACTGCAGTTATACAATAAGTGCCAACTATTTTTATGTAGTGTACTTAATGGTAATTATTTTATTTTCATCAAATGAAAAGAAAAAGACAAAAACAAAGATAACTACCTTTGTACACATTGTGCACTCAATTTGAAGTCATTGTTGTTAAATTTAGTTATTTTTTAATTTCTATTAATTTCTTTAATTATTTCTTGGGTATTTGTGTTGCACATGTTTCACAGGAAGGAAATAAATATTGTGGTACAAATTATGGTCAATCCTTTCAACCCTAACCCCCTGCACCTGAGCTCCTGTTGAGAAAAGCTCAAATTAATAAAAAAACGTATTGTTCACTGACTATTGAAATGTTTTTGTCAAATTCATTTCATTTTTACAGCTGGTTAGCTGCGTAAGTGAAATAAATTTCTTAGTGGGGGTGTGGTGGGGTGTAACATAAAAGATTTTCTGCGTACATTCAAGTAATTCACCCACCCCCATTTCCACTCAGATTTTAGTACAAAATTTTTTGTGTTGTACATATATAGAAATATGGTATTTTGTCACCCATATACTCAACACATTTGTAATGGGCTTCCATTGAAAAATCATTGCTTTTTTTTTTGCTTTGCAAGTATTTGAGTGGCTGTGGTTTTCTGTAGATGAAACCAACTGGCAAATTTAAAGAGTAGCCTGAGAAAAGTGGCTCTACTGTGGAATTGTGTCACTGTAACTAATATCTTCATTGGAAAGATGTGGAACAGATGGTTGGGGTTGAATACAAACATCTACAATAGGCAATGACTGAAATGGTGTCACAGTTACAACATTTGGTCTTGTCTAATGACAATAACAAACGTTTGAATATAAAAGAATACAAGTCTGGTTAGTCACTCAGTAGAAACCGTCACATGTTTTGGCAGCATGCTGTGTTGGGGTGATCAATTAAAAAATTGGAGAAATGAATAATTTACTTCTCTCGCATTTTGTTGGGCAGTGATCACTAAAAAAGTCTGAATTTAAAAAAACAAAACAAGCATGAATACTGCAGGACACAAACTAATGGATCAATTTAGCATAAACTTACATTGCAAATTGATACCCCACCCACCCACACACACACTAAAAACCTATATAGGGAGGAATTTTGAAAAAACAAAGAAAAACGTTTTTCTAGATATAAGGAGTAAAATTTTTAATTTTCAGCCCTCTAGCTCCATTGGTGCAGCCTATATGCACAATACATAGATAGATAGATAACCAGGCAGCCAGACCAACTTAAACATTGAAGAAACCTATGTTGATGTTGACAGTTTCAGTTGATGGTTTCTAATATGCCTACTCTGATGTTTGTCTATCCTAGATACTACATACTATAATAACTTTTTTTTGGGGGGGGGGTACAGTTTCTTGTACGTCTTTTCTTCTCATTGCAACCTGTTGTTTGAGAAGAAAGATGAATTGGCACATTGGTTGTTTGGAATATAAACTGCCTGTTTGTTTAACAAATGCTTGGAATATTTTGAGAAATCCCAGTTTAAGAAATAAGTTGTGTACTGTATTTGATGGCATATGAGCACCCCCCCCCCCATTTTATTTCAGCAGGGAATATTAAGAAAAAAATAACACATTCCCCTGAATCCCTCTCATTTATTACCTAGGTTTTTTTAAAACTCTTTCTCAAGTTCTGGCCAATGTTTGGCTGAACAACAATGGTTATGTTTAACTTTTGAGACATTATTTGGGGGTGGGGGCTTATATGGCAACAAAGATGGTAGCCTTTGCTGGCAAAATGGCATCAGTTAATAAAATGTTAAAACAAAAAATGTTTCTTTTTAGTGCTTTTGATTTTAATGATATTATTCTGCTAAAAATTGTTATGTTTTAACTCTTAAATTCATTCTAGTAAATTTCACCAGTTATTCAAAGGAGGTAACTTCTGAACAATGTTATTTCCCTTGCACATTTTGGTAAATCTTTTTTTATTTTTATTTAATTCAATTCACAAAATAGTTCCACTTTTTTAAAAATTCAATTCATTGAAAAGTTCCACAGCAGTTACAAGTGGTTCATGAATCTAAAGAGCTAGATTTAAATATCTGATTTGAAGATTGAGGTTTGATGCAATCTTTGAGGTTTGATGCAATTTTTTAATTTTGAACATTGTTTACATGCAAAAGTGCTACTAATGGTTTTTGAGCAGAGAGAAAGATGGTTGAGCTGATTAAATCCTTAAAGTACAAAAATTTAGATGTTATCTTTTCAAAGCATCAAAAAATGCCCCCGCCCCACCAAAAAATGGGGTTGTCCTATAGCCCAGTGACTAAACAGTCAGCTAAAACCATGAAATTCAGACTGAAATTGGGGTCTCATCTTATCTGAAGGACGCCTTATCCACCAAAATATACAATACTTGGTTTACCTCTGCCAATAAATCATGGGTTAAGGAGAAATTTATTAAATTTTGGGGGGAATCCAGGAATTTATTTTTGACTGAAATATATTTTTTCATATATTAAGAGGTAAACAATAGTCTGAAATTTTAGTAGGTAAAAAGTAGGTAGGTAAAGTAGTAATCCTTAGTAGCTATATATGGACTAATTTTCATTCAATTTTTAGCTAGTGTATGGCGTTGGCAAAGGTATGCGCTCTGAGTGCTTTCTAGTTGTAAGTGATATTCACTAGTAACCTTTAAAAGCAACAGTGAAACTTTCTACATTGCAACAGAAGTTGTTATAAAAAGTTTAAATGCACTGGTTTCATCTCTACAATCGCAATAACATCATTATCAACCTTAAGAAAGAAATGACAACAAAATCTTGAAAGAACACTGCAAAAAAACATCTCTCAAAAGAATAATAAACAACAGGAATTCACTAGTATAACACGACCCAGATAGACTCACAATGAAAACAGTAACTTTAAATAAATACAACAAATACACTGACACACAAAGAAAATAACTTTAACAGAGGTGAGATACAAGCACAAATATGTGCATCATTTTACTTGTAAAGTTTCATGCGTTTTAAGAAAGAAACCTGAAAAGTTGAACATTTTTTTCTTCTCTTTGATTTACTTTTTAAAATTCACTTTTGAAAGCATGTTAGAAACGTCAACCAAAACTGTCAACATAGGTTTCTTCAGTTTTTAAGTTGGTCTGGCTGGCTATCTATGTATGTATGGAGCTATAAGGCTGAAAATTTAAACATTTACTCCTTATTATGTCCAAAAGAAAAAAAGAATTCTTTTGTTTTTTGAAAATTCCACCCATAATAGGTTTTTAAGTGTGTGTGTGTGTGTGTGTGTGTGTGTGTGTGTAGGGGGGTTCAATTTACAATCTAAGTTTATGCTAATCTGGTACCTTAGTTTGTGTATGGCAGCATTCACGCTTGTTTTTTGAAAATTCAAACTTTTTTAGTGATCACTGCCCAACAAAAGGCGAGAGAAGTGATTGATCACGTTTTTCAAATGTTTTAATTGATCACCCCCAACACAGCATGCTGCGGATCCCATGACGGTTTCTCTTGAGTGACTAACCAGACCAGTTCTTAATATAGAATTAAATTCTTTGATATTGATCAAATCCAAGTTATTTTTATACTTCACGTAACATATCAACTTTACAGGCCGACTGGTGGTTCAATGACACTTAAATTTCTAAAATGAATGCAATCATTGTTTTTTGTTTTTTGGCTAAAAATAACATTAACTTTGTATTCTAGATCTCTAGAAATAGATTGAAAATGAACTGAAAACAAATAAGACTGACTTTCGCAGGGTCAAACTCCACTCTTACTTCTATTCAGACTGAAAATGATTAATGTAACTTTTGTATTGTGTATATAACAAATAAAAAATTATAAAAATATATATATTTTAGTATAAATGTATTTATTTATTAGAATGAAATAAGCCCTTGTGTATCTGTAAGAAAAGGTTTGTAGTTATAAGACTTGTCAGTTTGGCTCAGTTGTTCAGAGATCCGGCTACCAATCACTTGGTCATGATTTCAAATCACGGTAGGGAAATGTTAATTTTATATATCGGTTTGGTTTAACGTGACGGGACAGACAAATAGTGAAGAGTTTACTCCCCTAAGTTTGGTGAGGTTTGGTGAGGATTGTTCTTGTTAATGGTAGAAAGAAAAAGTCAACTCCAGACTTGGACTGGAGTTTGACAAAAATAAAGATCACTTTAACAGTCTTCCCTAATTGAATATAAAACATGAATAATCTGTCCCTGCTACGTAGGAAGCTAGAAAAAGAAAAAGAAATCACAATAAGAGGAAAATAAAATTATCTATTAATACAACGTCAGCGATTGTTTGCTTGGTTGGGTGTATGCATCTTATGGCCAGCCAAACAGCTGGACCCTGAGGGCTAAAAACTAGTCTTTCCGGGCAAACTGCAAAAAAGAACATCTTTTCATGCGACACTACATAAACCAGAAACGCACTAATTGTAGGCGTTTACATATTGTATGTAAACATTTATGTTTTTCTAAAAGATATCACTGAAGATGTCAATGGCCAAGCGGTTAGCAGCAAGGAAAACAAAATTGGTGAGCCGTGTTCAAACTCTGATTGAGATAATCGGTGATTGACTTGCACAATCTAAAACTTTCAGTCTTATTTTTGATGATAATATTTTTACAAAATGATTTCATAAAAAAGTTCTTGACACACAATGACATATTTCTTTCATGTTTGGTATTCTGGTCAATCATATTCCCAACGCAAAATCAACGTTTCATGAATGTGTTGAAAAATTGACACACTGACAAAAAAACTATACAATCACAATATAACGGAAATTTATATCATTAAAAAGAAGAATTGGAGAAAATTCTGATAGAAATTATTTGCTTTTGGAATTTGTGTCTACATTTGTAAAAAAAAGATGTGGAAAATCAATTGGAAAAATTTTAGTGCCAACTATACACTTGCATTTTAAATTTAAACTAAAATTCAACTAATAAATTTAATTTAATTTTATGACATCTTAATAAATGGAAGAAAAACAAGGAGACACCAACACGGTTTCCAAGGACAGTTTCTAGATAGTCATCTTCTTGACTCTTTTTGGTCATCATGGATTTCATAAGCATATAATCTCTTGCATTAAAACAGTAGGAATTTAATTCAGCACCCAAAATCTAAAGAACCATGAAGAAAGATACTGGTTTTATTACTGGATGACCAATGAATGATCCCGTTCACCCTTTTGGTAAACAGACATTTCGGCCCAGATATTTGACCGCGGATGTTTTGGCCTTGTTTTGTTTTTAAAGGAGAAAATGACTAACTAGATTCAATTTAAAATAAAATCGAACCATAACATTAATGTACAATAATTATATATGTTCCTTGATTAGTGTTTTATAGCTAATAAAATGGGTTATGGTTGTTTTTTACCAAAAGGCTAAAAAATTAGAAAACAAGAACCATAAGTTCAATGATGCGTCCACCAACCTTATGCCCATATCTCAAAGAGATTCTAAACGATGTAGCATTACTAGTTGTGGTAGTAGTAGAAGAGGAGGATGGTTCACTCGAAGGTCTGGATACAATATCACCTAAACTATTTACAGCGAGCCTTGAAAGCATCTTTTGGAAAACTGATTGGGAATAAACATAGATGGAGAATACTTAAGCCACTTGAGATTCACTGATGACGTTTTCATGATGTCAGTAGCATCCAAAGAATTACAAAACATGTTGACAGATCTAAATAGATGAAGTAAAAAGGTAGGCTAGAAGAGGTTGATGAATACATCTACCCAGGACAGGTAATACAGTTAGAGAAAGACCATGACAGCGAAATAAAATGACGCATAATGATAGGTTGGAAAGCATTCAGTATGAATACAGACATTTTGAAGAGCACTGTGCCGATGTGTTTAAAGCGTAAAGTATACAACGGCTGCATAATACCAGCTATGACTTACAGATGTGAAACATGGAAATTAACAAAATGAACCTAGAACCAACTTAGAATCACACAGAGAACCATGAAAAGAGCAATGCTAGGAATAACTATAAGAGATATAAAAAGATCAACATGGATCAGAGGGAGGACTAGAGTGAAGGATATTATACAAATAATTAAGCAACAAAAATGTAGATGGGCTGGTCACCTAGCAAGAAGAGATGACAATAGATGGGGCAAAAGACTAACCAATTGGTGGCCATAGGACAGTAAACGTAGTAGGAAAAGACCAGACAAGATGGTGGGATGTGATAGAAAAAATTGCCGGTAAGACGTGGTAGAGGTTAGCACAATCTAGGTTGTCATGGAAGGAGATGGGAAAGGTCTTTGTCCAGCAGTGGACTCATGGCGGATGCTGCTGCTGATTATGATATAGTCATTTTCGCCTTTAAAAAAATAAAACGGGGCCGAAACGTCCGCGGTTGAAATATCTGTGGCCGAAATGTCCTGCACACCCCAACCAAAATGACTCGTTTTTCTTAGTAAAAACTGTTTTTCTTATATTATTTTTTGCATAATCATAATTTTATAAGAAATTCAATCATTTTTTCTTGAATTCAAACCACAGGAAATTTAGATTTAAAGAGGTTTATAGATTTTTTCTCTTCGTGTTTAATCAAAAATGATTTACATAAAAGCAAAATGGCTGCTGGCGTCAAAGACAAGATTGTCGTTTTCGGTTTTGTGTGATTTTTTATTTTCTTCGGCTTCATTTTCTTTATAAAAATAAAAAAAATAAATTAATGCCTTCAAATACGTTCATTGTCTTGTGTCAGTCGTTAAAAACAAATATTAAAAAAAAGATAATGAATTTACTGTCGAAAAAGAATTTGAAAAATAACGTTTTTTTTCTTTTTCCAAGACAAGACAGAACCATTTGGTGTGGTGTAATCCTTGCTTTGACGAGGCTTAAAGTTATGACATATGATTTAGTTTTTTTGTTTTTTTTTACAAAAGATTTTATGGTTAAGATTTACTTATCGGAAGTTTCTAATTCTCCTAGAAGAAAATGTTTCTTTCAATCCATTAGACGAGTCATTCCTCAATAAGATTACTTAGTTTCCCCCCCTTCCATTTTAGTTTCAACAAAGAATAATTTCAAATAACTTTAATTTTATAATTGAACAGCTACTGTCGTGTATGTGTTACTCAAAGGAGGCAAGCGAAACTAATTTAGGAACACATCATTTGATAGACTTTTATTTTTTTTACCTAATAGCCTTATTCCCAGAGTTGTAAACTCAAGAAATATGTTCGCGCTAGTTTGACTGCCAAAAGGCGGTAAACCTTTTTTAATATGGGCAAAAACAGTCAAAAAGACTGAAAACGGTTGAAAAATAGTCAAAAATGTTTAAGCGCAAACGCGCTAATTTAGCGCATTTTGCACTGCTAAAACAAGAAACGCGCTGAATCTAGCGCGAAACGAGCTAAATCGGCAACACTGCTTATTACCCCCCTGTTGGGAACCACTGAATTTGGACTCTACAACCATCCGGGAATTTGTTAGTTTTTTGAAAATATATTTTCCCCCAGATTTTAAGAGGGGCTTCTGTTTACAATGTAACTATAAATGCTATAGTCGACACTTAATTTCTGTCATTTCACCGGAGGTAGTGACAACCATTTTTCCGTATCACAATCATGGCTTCTCAGTGTGTCGTCTGCTCTTTGAAATCTTTCAAACAATCCAACTTTTCTACCAAAAAGACCAGTCTTATTGCGTTTTACTATTTTATGTTTTCATTTATTTTCTCAAAAGCAAAAAATTTGCAAACATGGTCAATTACTGTAGTTTGCTAAACAGAATCTTAAACTAAAAGTAAATAAATTTAAAAAAAAAAACATTAAAAATGTCATTTTTTGGCCATCTTTAAAAATCTTTTTCACCGCTAACATTTTAAAACCCCAGATAAGCGAAAATAACCATTTTTTGAGGAAAAGTCATTTTGAAAGTCTCATTTTTTTTTTCAAACATTAATTTTATGCATAACTATTTGAATAAAAATCATAACTTTAACACAGAAATTACCAAATTCGACATTAAAAAGAAACTTAAAATCATCTTTTTCAAGATTTTTAGACTAATTCAAAATTAGTAAATTTGAACTCCTGAAAATAAAATAATTCATTTTTTGAGAATGAATATAAATTTTTACTAAATTAAAGGGGAAAGTATTAACTTTTTCTGATAAAATTAAATTTTAAAAAAAAATAAAAAATAAAGTTGAGGTTTAAAAAAAAAATGTCTTTCTTCAAGAAGGACATTTTTTTTTCTCCTAGAATCAAACTTTTATTTAACTTACCCCAAACGGCGGGTTAATTCGACCCATGATTCTTTTAGTTTGGGGATTGTACATAAACAGTCGTATATCCTTCACATTATTCTTCCTTTTTTTGTATAATCTTGAAGATAAATATCTTCTTTTGCCATGATTTCCTTTTTTGAGAAATTAAAATGAAAGATAGTCTTCAGTCAAATTCAAGCAACTCAGTAATGGATGAAACGCGTTCTTCTTTAGGGTTGCCAGATAGTTGGAGACGTTTCTGGCCAAAAACACGCAAAAAATGGCCAAATGCTAAAATTGTTTGTAAAACATTGCAATACTGCAGTACACACCCAAAGTAAGAATTTATAAAAAATACTACTGCAACAAAGTGAACTTAGATCAATCAATCTTAAATTACAAAGTCTTAGGACTTTGCAGGGGTTCCCAAACCTTTTTAGATCATCAACATCTCCATCTTGATCCTTTATCGACTCCTACGCATGTACAAAAAAAGAAATAATAATAATGAAGTAGACTTGCAGTTTTAGACATGATTTCGTTTCATTTCAGTTTGTTTTATTTTTTTAATTAAAAAAAAGGAGAAATAAATATGGCCAAACCAAAAAGTAAAGTTCATGGCCAAATGCTTTGCAAAAAGGCCAGATTTGGCCAAAAAGCCAGATTTGGCCAAAATAGCAACCCTATTCCAGTGTTGGCAAATTGATTTATTTTACATCTAAAATTGTGCTAAAAACACCTTGAAACATTTAGATTCTCCAGACACATATCTACAATCTAGAAAATATATTACATATTATTAATAAATTAAATGTGACTTTAATCATCAACATTTACTTTATTAAAATATTACTTTTTTAAAAAATATTACTAATTTTATTACTATAAATTAAATAAAAATACTACTTTTTGACATCTATACGCAACTTAAAAATCTAGATCTAGATGAAAAACATCTAAATTGGCAACACTGCTTCTTTCTTCATGCACGGCCAAAGAGTGGAAAAATCAGAGATTTTAAACTATGAAAACTCGTACTAGGTTTTGCCTCCTAAAAAGACAAAAATAAACAACAAACAAACAAAACTATTTTGTGTGCAACATATGGGGGATTTTTTTCTTATTTCATACAACACACATACATAGGCTAATTTTTTTAAAGTACCGTATTTTGCGAAAGACGCACTAAAAATGTACTCATTGTTTAATAAACAATGTTTATTGTTTATCTTATAGCGAAACTTACGCTAAAAAGTGTTCAGAAAGAACCTTCCATGCAACAAAAACTACTACTTATGAGAATTGTTTATCTTGTAAATACCACATTTCAAAAATGACATTTATATGCCATGAACATTCTAGAAGATATTGTTAAAACGGTGTCTGATTAAAACCTAAGAAAAGAAAGAAACCAGTTGTAGATTCAGAAACAGATTTATGACTACCCAGTGTTGTGAACTCAAAAAATATTTTCGCGCTAGTTTGACTGCCAAAAAGCGCTAAATTCTTCAAAGATGGTCAAAAAACACCTAAAAGACGTTAAAAACGGTCAGAAAATGTCCAAAAACGGTCAAAATGTTTTAGGCGAAAACGCGCTAATTTAGCACTTTTTGCAATGCCAAAACAAGAAATACGAAAGCGCCCTAAATTGGCAACACTGTGACATTTATTTGATTGATGTGATGTGCAGTGCAGACCTACCAAGTCTTCCGCATTTCGCAGGAGACTCCCGAAAAAATATGTTATGATATACTGCCGCGGGGGGTCATTTCCAGGTCAACACCTGTGCGGAAACGGTGGTAACCCGGTCACCTTAGGAAATAGGTATATGTGTGGGTGTCAAAACAACAGGATGTGGGCACCGTAAATGACACGTGCATGGGCATTCGAGAAACCTATAAAACAGACCCGAACACAAAGCAGACGCGGACAGAAAACTCGAGACCCAAAAGCAGAGGATAGAGACCCAGCCAGGAGGCAGACCGCCTAGGGCTGGGAAGGCATAAGACCAAGTTCCCCTGTTGGGAACGGTCTCTCGGCACCCATCATCTCTCTCCCACTCTCCACTCTCTGGACGACAAAGATGTATGCTATGAAATAATAATATGTCCAGATATTTTTACAAGCAAGTCTTCGAGTCTCCTTTCTATCCAAGTCCAGGACATTCAACCCCGCTATACAACAGATAGACTCAAAGGCAATAAGCATCTGAAGTGGCATCACTCACTTCACCCTATGCTATTCTACCCACAGCTAGTGGAAGAGATGGATTCATGCTTTTCCCAAGGGCCTTAGTGCCAAGTGAACACAAACTGTCTTAACTGGAGTTTGAATTCAGCTCGCTGAGTCTGTTCTGTGTCGTTACCTGCTCGGCCACCACCCACCTCCTTAGTAACAATCAGTTGCTCCTTATTTAGCTTCTAAATGTTTTCGTATTTAAATGCTGACTTCATCTATGTGCGGTAAAACCAGAGGACAGAATTTCAGACCTCCACTGGTGTTAGAAAAGATTTCCTCTCGGCAAGTGTAGCAAACACATGGAACAGCCTAAGTGAAAAGACAGTCACAATCAGGAATATCAATATTTTTTTTAATAATCTTTATTCTGATATCTACACTACACTGAAGCTGGCTTAATGACGCAATTAACTACTGTCAAAAAAAGTATATTCAAGTATATATTAAAACAACATTTCTGTACAACTTGATGGCTTTTTTTTTTATTTCTGGAGAATAAATCTGACACAATCAGTATCTCTCAGATTCTATTTACTAACAACAGAATATCAAGGAATAGTTTTTAAAACAGTCTTTTTTGTCTCAATGTGTCATTGAAACAAGCCAATTGCTCTCTGTAGTGTTGTGTGGTAGCAGTTTGTCCAGGCTCCAACAATCTTTATTATAATTTGCGATCTGTCAGTCTGTCAAACAAAAAGAAAGGAAGGAGTAATGCAAACACACAAACACAGAATAGCTGTTCTGCTGTGTGTGTAAGTGTGTTCATTTGCTGGCTGCTGATAATAAAACTACAACTATTACTACTTTTATTACTGTTGCTAAGGTGTCAATTTTGTTTTTTCTACTCAAAATGAATACAAGAATTTTAGTTAACAATACCTTGCATTAACCTTTCAAATTATTGCGTTTCAAACAACGTGTCTTTGTTCTCTCTCCGCTTCTTTTCCTAAGCACAGCTAAATACAGATATGAACCAAACCTGTCCATTTTTCTACAAGTTCATGTGTTGTTTGTGTTGCATCTTGCTACGAAAATTCCTCCAATTCATCAGTTTCCAACTTCTAAGGTCTTCACAAGCGTTTTTTGTCCTTGAGCTCAAAATCTCCTTTTTTATACTTCACAAACTATTCCTGACACATGCTTGCACCTGAATCATTGACCAGAAGCTTCAGTGATTCGTTGCCATGCTTCCTCTGCACTTTTTCTCAGATTGAACATGAGTAAACAGTGTTGGCTGTGCATTTTATAATCAGCCATAATTTTCACCAATATGAAGTAAAATTTCAACTTTCCACAAAAATTCTTACAGAGTATGCAACACAAGCAATAAAGAGCTGATTAAACTTCCAAGACACTTCTAAGATTTTCCTAACATTATGCAAAAAATGGTACTGGGAACTTTGCATCAACCTAATAAATGCTCATGTTCTAATTACCTGAAACTTTAAAATTTGTGTGCAGCATTAAAATCTTACTGTGTAGCATAATTTATTCTTGCATGGCTGCACACATCTTAGAGGGAATACAGGTTGCGATGTTGAAGACTGTTTTGGATCTTGAGATGATTTTCTTCATTTTTGGATTCTCATAATCATTCTTTCATCTTGAGCAAAAAGAAAAAGAGTACATATTTCAACCACCAAAAAAACATATTTAATCAAGAAAAATGAGATCACTGTTTTCATGAGTGATGGTTAATGTCTATATAGAATACAATATTTCTTTGTGTATAACATGATTCTTGCATAATACGAGTACTAGATTTTGAGATGAAAAATAGGTACAAAATTGTAGCCACAACACTGTTATGATATGCTGTCATGGGAGCTCATTTCCAGGCCAACACCTGTGCGGAAGTGGAAGTGACCCCAGTCACCTTAGGAAATATGCATATGCGTGGGTGTCCGAAAACAATGTTGAACACACAACCGTGGGTGTTCAAACCTGATAAAAGAAGACACAGGCTGCCAGCTCGGACAGAAGCTCAAGAGAAACTCGGGACTCAGAACAGAGAGCAGAGACAAGCAGCAGTGGCCAGGCTGGGAGGCACATGGCCGGGTTCCCCTGATCGGAATGGTCTCTCGGCACCCATCATCTCTCTCCCACTCTTCACTCTCCGGCCGACAAAATGTATCTTATGAAATAAAAATATATAGGATATTTTTATAAAGAACTTTCGAGTCTCCTTTCTATCCAAGTTCACGATTTTTCCCCCTGCGGACCAAGGTACTATACAACAACATGGGTACTTGACTTGGCACTACAGTTTGGCACTCCCACATGTTTTTCTGCTTCGAGGTTCCAAATTTGTGTATTGCAATACGGCAGTTATACAATAAGTGCCAATTATTTTTATGCTGTGTACTGTTACAATGGTAATTATTTTAATTTCATCAAATCAAATAACAAGAACAAAAAACAAAGGTACCTACCTTTGTACACTTCATGCACTCATTATTCTCATTGTTAAGGTTGTATGAAAACTTTTTTCAGCAAAACGTCTGTGTTCAAAACTTTTAATAAACTAAAACTACTTTGCAGAATATATAATGTAACCATCTTTGATTCAAACAGCGCTTGTTTAAGTTTATTTTTCCAATTCGTTTTACGAACCTCAAAAGTTTTCAGTCGGTTGCTATGAATTTAATGAAAACAGAGGGGGGCAAAAAAAAGCATTTCTTTTCGAATAATAAACTATGAAAATGAAAAATATTGTCATTTTCAGTGTCCTAGATGTTATAAAATATTAAATGTAGTTCCGCCTTTGTATTGGTGTATGCCTTCTGGTGCACATGTTATGGCTGTTTAGGCCATTTTCAACATCGTGGCTGCCCTGCAAATATTCAGATATTTTGATTTTCTTGCAAAAAACCCCAAAAAATTATTTAACCCTTTTTAGACAGACTGGCCAGCCAAATACATGTGTTCGTTTACAACTTAATCTGGCGGTGCGCTTCGAAGTTAATGATATGATTGAATTTAATGAGTAGAAATGCCTCTACCATGTAGTCTGAGCATAATCCTACCAGCATATAAATGGTATAGAAGAGTTAACTTGTGTAGATAGCTCACAAATTGAATTTAAATTTGTTTCTGTAAAACTGGTAAAATGTAGAAATAAGTTCTGTCTGGAAAGGGTTAAAAAATTTATACAAAAACGGCAATACTTTTTATCCCTGACACTCCCTGCCATATGTTAATGATATATTTTGATGCAAAAACTATCCCTGCCACATAATACTACTAGTTCTCAAATGTTAATGAATGGCAGGGATGTTGCTTATGTTTGAGAACTAGTAGTATTGAGAAGTGGCAGGAGATGGCAGGGAGTTTGTTTATGTTTGAGAACTAGTAGTATTGAGAAGTAGCAGGAGATGGCTGGGTGTTTGTTTATATTTGAGAACTAGTAGTATTGAGAAGTGGCAGGTGAGGGCTGGGAGTTTGTTTATTCAAATGGTTCTTCGGCCGATTGAACTCCTTCTTGTTATTTGTGTTGTGAACACGACGTTTTGGCCGATCCATTCTTTGGCCTTCTTCAAGTGTAAATTTCGAGTGTGATGGATTAAACAGAAATTATGTTTAAAGGGGAGTAGCCCTTATAGCGCATGGCCTGGGTGTTTCTGTGTCTTTGTCTTTGTCTTGTCAGGTTTAGATTTGTTGAGAAGTGGAAGCCACATCAGGTTGAAATCTGCACTTGTCTGGCTAATGCATTTAGTCAACATTTTGATGTAAGCTGCCTCTTTGATTTTTCTCTGCTTCCAACAACGTTATGTTTGAGAACTAGTAGGAGGGAATGGCAGGGAGGGGCAGGGATAAAAAGTACTGCCCAAGAAAAATGAAAAATAAAGAAATCTGACTCAAATTTTAGAAAAAGTCATGAGCTTTAATGGGTCAAATAAGAGAAAAAAACACACACACAAGTATCGATAAATAGAATTTGAATATAAATCACAGAGTGGGGTACATGGCTTTATTTTTGGTTTGATTTTGGACCACAGGTTCAAGAATAAATAATATAAGATTTGCGATAGTTCCTTGGTGCAGTCACATAATTAGTTTGTCTTTTGAGAAGGCAGAAAAGTGTTCTTAGATTTAGATCTGCACCAGAAAATATATTTCAAGAAAATTCAGTCTTAATGTCATGCATTTTGATATGAGATAGGAGAGGAGAAACTACTGGAGGTGATTGATAAATGTGTGGCCTAAGGTACAAGGACATGAGTTACAGAGTTTCAACTAAATTTACATACAGTTCAACCCTTCGAATGATTACACAGAAAATTTAAAGATCATAATCATTATTTTTACTGTTCCAGAAAATTGAAACTTGACTGTCAGCCATTGTAGAGAAAATGGACAATATCGCCCATCGTGCACACTTAAACTTAAAAATGTTATTATTATTTATTATAATTATTACTATATATTAAAAATATATTACAAATTTGTGTGTAATCAGGTCCTGATTAACCTATACCAGGGCCCCTAGGCTATTAGCAATATTGGGCACCCTCATCTTCAACCCCATCCCCCATTTTGTGTATAATTTTAAGTAAGTAATGCAATCTGTCAATCGTGTGAATTAAGTGGATTGTTATGTGCTAATGTGTAATATATTCATTCCATTTTGAAAGAGATATTTGTTAGGACATTTTTATTAAGTTTTAAGATATTATTAACAATATCTTAACAATTATAGTGAGTGCTCAGACTTCACATCAGAGAATGTTCTTATTTTGATAGTTTTATTGCTTAATTCATTTTCCCTCTAGTAGTAGTGATACATTTCTAAATTGCTATTTATTTTGTGCCCTACGCCATAGCATGGTTTGCATATAGGCTAATCCAGATATGGTCCTGTCAAAAATAAAATTAAGAAAAATATAAATATCCCAGAATTTTTCCAGGTCCCTGTTAGCTACAGGCCCCTAGGCTTAAGCCTACTCAGCCTTATAGTATAATCTGGCCCTGTGTGTAATGATTCAAAGGTCTGAACTGTATATGAATTTAATTAGAACTGTGTAACTTGCGCCCTTGAACATTAGGCCACAAACTTATCAATTACCCCATGTAAGATTTGCAACAGTTCCGTGGTGCAGTCAAATAATTTGTTTGTTTCTTGAGAAGACAGAGTATTTTTAGATTTAGATCTGCACCAGAAAATATATTTAAAGAAGATTCAGTCTTTATTTCATGCATCTTGATATGAGATAGGAGAAGGGGAAAAAATATATATAAAAGCATAGCAAAAATCATTTCATTTTACATACACACATTGATATATATGTGTGTATATATGAGGAGGATAGTAATATTGCTGTGGTAGATTTTAGAAGTATGTAGAGGTCAAGCAAAAATATTACAATTTTAATAATTAGAATAATTAAAATCATTACTATATTAATATTATATCATTACTGATATTATTTCTTAGAATAAATAATGAATAAGGTTAGTATATTAATTGATAATTAATAAACAAAATCTCCTAAAGTTATTAATTCTGATCATTAATTAAAAAAATAAACATTAATATCATCACATTTTTTATTATTATTAGCAGTCATCAATAATATATATTAGGTGTGTTCAAAAATTCACAGAACTCTATTTTTTGAAACTAAAGACTTTAAACAGTTGAAAAATGGTTTTCTGTTGGAAATTTTTGCACACACCTAATGATATTATTAATATTAAATATTAGTATAATAATAGTAAGCTCATATTGTTGTATTAATTATCATGATGCTAATTTGTATCATCATTTAAATATGATGATATTTTTCATTTTCCAAGAAAATTATGTCTTTTGGGATAGAAACAAAACCAGAAATAATTCTTGAGACAAAAACTGATATTAATACAAGAATTGATAATTTTATTATTTTACAGAGGCACTACCCAACGAAAGAATTTAGGGTAGCCCGCAAGATACCCCTTAAGGATAACAAGGTGAAAATACATACAGAGACGTAGTTAGAGATTTGGAGGGGGCTTGGCTCCTTGAGGGGCCCCCTCCAACATTTAGTGAGATTTGTCAGTAGAAATGCAGTAGTGAACTACTATTTATAAAACTTTTTGGGGCCCCTTCCATTGGGGGCCGGGGTATTTTTAAATAGGCCCCCCTTCTCTCTAAGCTACGCCTCTGAATACAGATTGCATAGTGAGCACGTATTTCATGCTTAAGTGAATGTTAGAGATTTGAATGTGTAGTTATTAGACATTGGTCTTTTCTAACAAAGAAAGCTAAAAATGTAGCAAAAAACTATGTAAAATAGCTTCTATCATAGTCATGCTCAAACATTGAACCATTTTGATAGTAAGATCAATTGCAACAAATTTGTTTAGTAAATTATTTACAAATCATGTCTACAGTAATTCATTTGCAATGAATGTCTATAATAAATCATTTGCAATGCAATTCTATGGTAAAATCATTTGCAAAGCAATTCTATTGTAAAACCATTTACAATGAAACAATAGTAAAATCATTTACAATGAAATCTATAGTAAAATCATTTGCAATGCATTTTATATCAAAATCATTTGCATTGAAATTCTATTGTAAAATCATTTACAATGAATTTTCTTGTAAAATCATTTACAATGAAATCTTTTTGTAAAATTGTTTACAATGAAATTCGTTATTAAAATCATTTGCAATGAAATTCTATAGTAATATCATTTGCAATGCATTTTTATATTAAGATCATTTGCCATGAAATTCTATAGTAAATCATTTACAATGAATTTCTGTAGTAAAATTGTTTATAATACAATTCTGTATTAATTCATTAACAATGGATTTCAGTACCATATCGCTTGTAATATAGAATTTGTATTTTTTATATAAAAAGTTCAAAAATGCTATACAATATTTGTAAAATATTTGTCTTCTTCAAAATTAGGTTAAAATGAAAGAATGATGAAAACAATTGCTCAACTCTTAAATTCATGTAAAAAAAATGAATGTCATTATCAAGGGAAACAACTCAAATCAATTCACAGAAGAATTCTATTATTTTTAATTCTATTCATTGAAGAGTTCTACTGTCAATACAAGCGGTTACAAGCGGTCCATGAATTTAAGATTTGATATATATTTGCTTGGTTTTACACTTTTTGTAAAAAAAACATCCCTTTTCTTTTTTTAAATCAAATCTTGTTTTTTTTTATACAAATACAAAAATTGTGAATGTCAGTCTTTTTTGAGAAAGTAATCAAAAGGAAATGCTTCAGTTTTTTCCCAACCACAAAAGAGAAAGCAGAAAATCTTTCTCAACCCTTTCAAGACTACTGGGACATATATATCCCAAGGTTTCTATGTCTGCTGGGATATATATGTCCCATAGATCTCTTTTAGAAGTCTACCAGGACATTTTAATTCAGGCTTTAAGAACCTTAACTCTTAAATTCATATTAAAAAATTCATTAAAAAAAATGTGAAAGGGGAATAAATTAAATTTATCATCCCTAAACATCAGGAGCAGTATCAAGCAGTTCAAGAGTTAGTATGTTGAAGTCTTGAAAGGGTTAAAAAACGGAAAATCTTGAAGAATCCCAAAATGCATCCACCAAAATGAAACAAGCCCTACATTTTTTTTTTTTTGGTCTTTCAAGAACTTTTATTTGCTTTACCGAAATGTGTTCTGGAGATTCCATGGTGTAACAAAGTGCCTTACCTGACTTTCACTCTCCCTCCCTCCCTCTCTCCCTCCCTTTCTACTTTGGTACAAATTCATCGAAAAAGTACTGCCCATACCCAACTGAATACTGGGTGGGTGGAAAACGATTCTGAAAAAGAGAACAAAAGACATTCAAGGGTTTTTTTTTTAAGGAAAAAACGTTTCTTAATATTCAAACTTTCACTTACACATTTACAGTAATGCCACATGGCAAGGATGGAGGACCGTTGCCACCCAAAGACCCTCCTGTCTGGAGAATTAGTCTCTGGACAGTGGAGAAGCAGGGCCCCACAGAAGAGATACAAGGAATCCTTAAAATGGTCCCTCACCAACTATCGTCAATGGTAAACAGAGGCAGCCAACAGGGGGACGTGGCGACACAGGGTCCTCCCCCACCGAAGCAAACTGCAGAGCAAGAACAGAAGAAAAGAGGCAGCACCCCAAGATGGAAGCTTCCCCCGGCTGTCAGACCTTCTCCTGCAACAATTGAGGAAAAGCCTGCTTCTCCTGCATAGGTCTTGCTGGCCATCTGAGGGCCAGCAACAGACGTGGAAAACCCTCCTAAATCTTTGTTCACGAAGTCAAGCCATGATAAGTGTGTGTGTGTGTGTGTGATGTCTGCCACAGAGCAATAGTTTCATACACCATTGTTTTGTAAGTTTGATCCTCATTTGGTGCCCAACTATTGTGGCCCTGTGTCAGACTAAGCTAACATTAGTAAATATCTAGGGCACTTTCTATAGAGTGATGCTTAACAAGCTAGTCTCACAGACTGTTACATAGTGAGTTCAATCCTCATTTGGGGCCCCACTATTGTAGCCCGGAGCCAGATTAAGCTAAGCTTGGTAT
>VCCN01006896.1:6760985-6772177 GCA_006491835.1 Architeuthis dux
GTTCTATCTGTGAGTCTTGCAATGGTTTCGGCTAAATCGCGTTTTTTGAAAATTCCCCTCCAAAATAGGGTTTTAGGGGGGGGGCGATTCAATTTTCGATGTAAGCTTATGCTAAATTGGTCACTAATTTGAAAATTCAGACCTTGTTTAGTGATCACAGCCCAACTTTTTAATTGATCACCCCCAACACAGCATATATGGGTGGCGGTGATTCATAATTTCCCTTGGAATGCTAGTTTCATCTCTTTCTCACTGATTCACTGGCTCACTCACTCACTCACACTCACACGCACATACAGAGCTTAGAATAAAAGTTATTAATCGAAATAAGAACCTTCAGAATTTACACATTTTTGACAACTAGAAACCCATTTATTCCGGAAGCATAGAATTCTTCGCAGGCGTTTTGAGTTGCTGCTTGGTTGTTGAAGATCTTTCCTTTGCAGGAAGTGATCGAAAGGTTGTAGTTGCTTGGAGAGAGGTCGGGTGAGGAAGTTCCGTAGCCTAGTTTGTTCAATTTCTGCAGGGTTATTCGCGCGACATGCGGTCGGGCGTTGCCATGGAGAAGAATTGGACCTTTTCGATTGACCAATATTGGACGTAAACGTTGCAGTTCTTAGTGAATTTTGTCGATTCCTTGGCAATACTTCTTTGCTGTAATGGTTTCGCCAGTATTCAATAAGTTGTAGTGGATGATTCCACTTGCCGACCACCAAACAGTGACAATAATCTTCTTTTGATGCAGATTTGGTTTTTGTGCTTCATCTCTGTCCAGCCACTGCGCGGAACGCCGTCGATTGTTGTACAAAATCCATTTTTCGTTTCGTTTTGATTTCAAAGCCTCAAATAAACCAGAATAAATAGTGAAAAGAAAACGTTCAGCTTAAATAGAGCGAAATTCAGGCTTTAAAATAGTATATTCAATGAACATGGTTAAATGATAGTTTATTCCAAAATAAACACCAAAGTTTAAATAACAAAAACTGCAATTATTTTTGCACCAACCTAATATAAATGCTTTCTTGATCATTTTTCAAGATAGTACATGTATACAGATCTTTAACAAAGTTAGCTTCATCTGGCGAAGTGCCAAATGATAGGAAGATTGTGTTGCGCCAATCTTCCAAATGAAGGACTCTGCTTGAAAATCAGCGCTATAAGTCTTAGCTTTTACCTGGACACAACCACTGCACTGGTATTGTTGAGAAATACACAACCTTCAACCAAATGAGCCTCCTTACCACACGTGTGCGTTTGATTAAAGGCCTTGGACAAGGAGTGTTTTTTTAATTTTTACTTAACTTTTCTTGTTTCCGTATGAGTGAATGTAGATCAGTGGTTAGTGTCTGTAAGAACTATGCCAAACATTTTGATCTGGCGCTTTCGGCAATCCATTTAACCCTTATCAAGATCCTCAACATCTTAATGATTGAGGACAAAAACTGATTAGAGATGTTTGATTTTTTTGTTGTTGTTGTTGTCAACAGACTATTCTCCTTCTATAGTTTATTTTAATTGACTAGAAGAGTGTTGGCTTTCAGGTTAGCACCATGTTCCCGTAAAGCAAGTGAGAACAGACAAAGCAGCCAGGACAACAGTCGTCCTCAACTGGGGACAGTGTGATGGACGCCAGTGAAAGCTTTCCAGGTCAACAGAAGGTGTAACGATACCACCAGTCTGCCTGAGGACCGTACACGGTGGAACACCTTGACTGTCTCGTGTGTCGCGCTACACAGGTGCAACTGAGGGAGAGGGTTTGTGCGTCATGATGACGTAACACAGAAGGCAACACGCAAGCGATATGTTTCTCTGGACAGAATGTCTCAATCCGTGTTCAAATGCATTAAGAATCCCGGTCCTTTGACTGAAGATATATCGTTCGGTCAATATTTATATAAATTGCATCCGAACATACGTTCTCTTGTGCGTAAACAAGAAAAATTAACCAAAAAGGTGAAAAGGTTTTCCTTGTCCGTCGTATTTAACCAAACATCCATTAATGAAGGATTACTGCCCAAATACATTATGTATATTGTGTGTCGTCTGCCCCTGTGTCTTCCGAAAGAACAATTTGATCGTCATAATTTAAAGAATGCTTTATCACAATGTGGAGATAATTAAATATTAAATTATTTTCTCCTCGTGAAGGGAACGGACAGGAATGTGTCGACTTTTTTTTCTCCTTAAAAAGTAACAAAAAAGATGTTTTATCAAGCAGACGATCTTCAGATAAAATTCCTTGGCCATGAATAAAACCTCTAAAAAGCGATTAAAAAAAAAATGTAAATTAATATTTCTCCCAGGCATTTCAATAATGGGGGAACAGGAAGTAAAAATATAAACGGCTTTTAACGACATGTTTTTTCTTCTTCTTCTGAACTCCTATTTCAAGGAAGTTTGGGATGGCCGAGCGGAGGATGGGCTCGGCGGCCAGAGTTCAAACTCCGGTTGGGACAGATCGTATTTACTTTGCACTAATGACTTTGGGAAAGACCTGAATCAATACCCCCCTCCCCTAGCTATGGGTAAAATAGCGCAGGGTGAAGTGAGTGACGCCACTTCGGGTGCTTGTCGCCTCTTAGTCTAATTCACATATCGCAAACTGGCCGAATAAGTGAAGCACGGGCGGCTGAAGTCGCAGCCAGCGTAAGGGGAATACTTACGCTCATTTCAACTACGTCTTCCTCAAGATATCAACATTCGCAATTCTTTCGTACGATGCATAAAATGTATTGGAGAATTTGGGGAGTCTTTTCGTTAATCCCCGCCAAAAGCTAACGTCCATAATTTTAAAGTACGGAAGCCTAAAAAGAAGAAAAAAATGGTGGCTGTTTTTTGTTTGTCTCTTCCACGAAAATCTTGTGGGCATCCGACGAAATAAACTTTGCATATCAATTCCCAGACCAGTGGTTATGAATCTTTTGGTCTGTTGGGGAATAACATAAAAATCCCTAAAATACTATGACCTACATTGCTATATTTTGTTTATTTCAAAAAGATTTGCCAGCATTAGACTCTTCTCCGGACCGAGCTGGAAACACCTGATCAGTTGACTGATCTGGGACTAGGGTGGCCAGACGTCCGCCTTTTAAGCACTGTGTCCTCCTTCCGTCATACGTTAAGTTGTCCTCCTTTTGGGGGTCAGATCTTGAAAACGACGTTATCTTATGTTGTTACTCTTTACCATGGCAACAACATCTGGCAAGTCTTGGTTCTTCTAGAAACTAGATAAATGTTTGTCTGGGTCAGACTGGAAAACTTATTCAAATTACCTCAGATATACTTAGAAAAGTGGGAAGTGAAAGCCATAAAACAGTGGGAAGTGAAAGCCAACGGCAACTACATATAATAAATATACGTTAACGTTTGTTAACTGTTAATGTATTTGTATTACATCATATTGCCGTTGTCAACACTGCTACTGAAACGTTTAATTAGCAGTGTTGACAACGGCAATATGATGTAATAAAAATACATTAACAGTTAACAAACGTTAAAGTATATACAAACTAGTGCAGATTCACGTTGTCAACAAGTGGGAGATGGCCAGTCTGTCTGCCGAAGGCCGATTTCGTTCGGAAATTTTTTTTTTTTTTTTTTTTTTTTTTTTTTTTGTGAAATTTTACAAAAATTACAAAATCGCATTCATATATTAAAGTTATATTTGACAAATGTATATTTTATACAAAACCTTTATATATTTTCAACTCCTCATTAACAACACGTCCAAGAGAGTCAATCTGTCCAAGTCTTTCTTTTCAGTCTACAATATCCTCCTTTTGGGAAATTTGGAAATGCCCACCGTAATACCTTTTGTGGACTGCCAGGGGTCCTCGGACCCAAAGTTGAGAATCCTGAGCTAGTGTCCTCCTTTTGGGAACTTCGGAGATGGCCACCCTATCTGGAACACAACTAAACAGATATACAAGACTGACCGTTTGGGAGAAAGGTTGAAATGTTTTAATTCTCCAAGATCGAATTGCTGTTAAAATTTGACACCCAAATTAATACTACGAATTATGTCAGCGAGTTGGTATCTCTGCGGACTTCGTGACCTACTTACGGAAAATTGACACCTTGATAAAATAAACGTCAAAATCATATAAAACTTAATTTTATCGTCGAAAAATGTTAGTGTCATTAGTAAGTTGAAAGATTGGCGAAATATGAGATACAAATTATTTGTGTTCACCTTAAAGAACCGGAGATATTTTTGAATAAAAATAGCGTAAATCTCGCGCAGGATGTAAACAAAACTGATTCAGTAATAATAACGCGTAAATTTCCATCCACTTTTTAACAAGCAAAAAAAACACCTAGATTTAAAAAAATTACAACACATCAACTACTTAATGGATTTTAATAAAATAAAATTAGTTTGTATTCCAAATTTCGGGAAAAAAATATTTTTTCAAAAAGGTCAACAAAATGGCGGCTAATTTAAAAAGAATCATAGTTTTAAATATAAAATTGACTTTTAAGAGCACAATTTTACGTTGAAATTTTTTTGTCTTTTTTCCAGATACATATTTGGACTTTATTCTTTCTAACAAAATCAAGAAAAAACTTACGACGAACTGTTTTTAAATTTTAATTTACGTTTTAAAATTTGGTGTCAAATGGCCACAGAGATGCCTTCCGTACTTTAAAATTGACATTAGCTTGTAGCAAAGTGGTGCAGGGGCTGATGGAAATAGAGCATTTTTGCATGTTAGTATAGAGTCTCAGAGAAACTTTGAGTTTAAAGTAGGTCACCAGGGAATGAGGGTAGCTATGGGCAACGGGTGAATTGGCTGGGCAGAGGAAAGGGAAAGTTATTTTGGAGGGAGATCAGTTGGCAGGGCGAAGCCGGACATGACAGACCTGGAATGGCTAGGACCAGGCGTTGGGACTACTACCATAAGTAGGAGTTGACCACGGCACGATGAAGACGGGTGACTGAAGATGGGATGGGGGTGCGAGGGGTGGATGTAGGAAATAGTGGTTCGCTTGGTTCTTCTCATTTTATCGGGCAGTTTCCAAAAACTGCGAATAAATCGAATTGCCAAAAATATCTATTTTTCGCATTGCCTCGTTATCTTTCGAGATGACCCATCTTCCCATTTTTCAGCTGTAACCCGAAGAACCAACGACTGAAGTCTCGTCAAGTGCCGGAGTTTCCACAACGGTATCTTGGCGGTGCACCACACGGCTGCATCACGGTACAAAAGGGCCGCAGAGATGCCTTCTGTACTTTAAAATTGACGTTAGCTTTTGGCGGGGACTAACGAAAAAACAAAACAATACCTATATAAATCCCTACGCGGTTAATTTTAGAAGAGCAAAACAAAAATCAGTTACAAATTACGAAAAAAATAAGAAAGAAATGGCGGCTTATCATCGGCATCTCGCTATTATCAACGAAACTTTCTTTTCTTTTCACAAGAGTGATCCTTTGGGGCGGAGAATTTCCGGTTAACAACTGCCATTTTGTTCCCCTTTTCCATTCTGAAGGATTTGATCTTGAAAACGACGTTATCTTATGTTGTTACAGTTTTCCATGGAAACATCTGGTAAGTCTTGGTTCTTCTAGAAACCAGATAAATGTTTGTCTGTCAAGGGATATGTCTGTCTCTCAGCACCTCTCCGCTTTTTCGTCTTCCGAAAATAATGAGGATTACTCAGAGACAAATCATGAAAACGTGGGGTGAAAATCGTCGGTCCGTATGAATGAGTGAGTTTTAGCTGTCATAATATTTCATCTGCTTATTTGTATATTATTATTATTATTATTATTATTATTATTTGTGGGGAAATGTGAGAACATGGTTGCCCTAAATGCAGCCCGGGTTTCTGAAATCTTGCGAAATGAGTCAGAAAAAAATTATGCGAGTTGACGCCCTACTTAATAGATGTATATGTTCCTAAACATCTATCTGGATCACGTAGGTGTGGGTGGCCTAACAGTTAGTGGCACGGAGACTGGAATCGGCGAGCCGAGTTCAAACTCCGGCTAAGACAGTTTGTGTTCACTTTGCTTTAATTCACTTGGGGAAAGGCATGCATCCATCTCACAATTTGCAGGGGGGCGCAGTCGGGACTAGCGCCCCCACTGATATTATGTTTTGAAATAACGAAGACACTGCAGAGAATTATGACCCCCCCTCCCCCACCACAAAATCAGTGTTGGCAACTCAAAAAATATTTTCGCGCTAGTGTGACTGCCAAAAAGCGCTAAATTAAAAACAAAAATGGCCGAAAACTGCCAAAAGAACACTAAAAATGGTCAGAAATAGCCCCAAAATGGCCATAATGTTTAAGTGGAAACGCGCTAATTTAGCGCTTTTTGCACAGCCAAAACAAGAAACGCGCTGAATCGGCATGATAATTTTAATTGTTATCCCATTTGGGGTAAGTTACCCCAGTTCCCCATTTAATTTTAATATAATCCCCTGCTCTATATATTCGAATATCCATCGCTACGAAGAAAAATATGAACGTCTCCGGTTGTGTTTCCAATGTCAGTCATCCCCGTAAAAAATCACTGATATATTTGAATTTGAGATTTTTCTGTTTTTCTTAAAAAAAATTTTTTTTTAAATAATAAACTATTCCATTGTTTCAAATGGTCGGTAGGAGATATTTTTATCAGCAAATGGTTACCTTTAAATGGAAGAGTCCATTGATACGGACAGAGAAACAGAAAAGGTCACGCGGTTCTATAGATTCTATATTCTACCGACCTTTGCCTGACGCGGAACTCACATTACAAATAAATCTCACGCAAGATCTTTTCTTCGCTTTTATTCTGGGAAGGAAAAATAGTTCTGACGTAACGAAAATGAATAGTGTCTATTTTCATCTCGTGTCTCCTCCCCCCCCCTTGAATTCCCGAGTCGTTCTAGATAATAAAGTGAAAATGAATGCATGAGTGAATTGTTGGAAAAGGATAATCAAACAATCCAGCCGTTCTTATATTCCACCCTTTGTTGTCAATTTGTGTTACGTTTCAAAAAAGGAAGAGTATTTGGATTTCCGACAGGAAACCTTAGTGTCTTTGTACTTTTGCGTTCAAACTTGGTCTTTTGGCAGTCCCGTCGCCAGGGTACAGCGAGTAGGGGGGGGGGCTTGAGTAGAAGTGTCTAGTATTGCTAAAATAGCGCTAAATGTTTTTTTAAATAGCCAAAAAATGGCCGAAACACACCAAAAAAAGATACTAAAAAATAGCCACAAAATGGTAAAAAAGAATGTTTACTAAAACATTTTGGCCATTTTGTGGCTATTTTTTAGTATCTTTGGTGTGTTTCGGCCATTTTTGCTCTGCCAAAACAAAAGATGGCCGAGTGTACGAAAAAAGATGAAGCAGTTTCAAGCGCTGGAGATGTGTCCTAAAAATGGTTTATGTTGTAAAAAATTAGCACAAATGATTTCGAGAAGGGGCCAGCGCACCCCCACCACCCTGGCGATGGCCCTGCCTTTCGGACAGGGTCCTTTCATATATAAAGTTGATGCAATGTTTCCAGCTCCATCTTTTGAACAAGGTCAGCGAAATCTTAGCATTTTTGAACTTCGATCAGTTCTGTATTGTTTGTGCTGTCGGTCAACTGCAGTTGTTTACAACACATTACGAAACATTTAAAAATCTTTGAAAATAAGTTCCACATGAACTTACAAAAACGATTATCGGTCAGCGCTGAAAAATGGGCGCTGAAAAATGGGGTAATTATGCATACGATCAAAGTTCAGCCTGCCCAGGATTCGTGACAATGTCGAGCCTGCCCTAATTGTAAGAATAATACACTTCATGCAAAATGTAAAAATAATACACTTTTCCCAAAATGTATGGGATTTGGGGGGCCTGTTATTACGCGAGTAGGATCTCACTGACTCAAAGTATGAAAGAAAAAACAACAACGCAACGAGTTTTTGGTTTTCCGTGAATCCGATCTTTAATTATAGAAAATACAGGAAAAAAGAAATAAGAGATATTAGGTGGAATGGGGAGATGACGAAAAAGGTAGGGTTTCCGCGTGGAAATAAACTCACGGTGTGGTTATGTCGAGTTAGTTCTGACCAACTAATGTTCATTGCAATGTTGTAGGATGCTGTGGTTTTCGAAGATTATACGCCGAAGCGAAAGGTTCATCGTGCTCTGCTTTCAACGAAGAATTGAATGCTGGTACCTTGAGTTCTCGTAGATTTGAATTTTGTTCGTGTCTTTGGTTTATTTGATGTTCGAGTTGCATTCACGATAGAATTGTAGGTCGAGTTGAGTTGATCATTTAACGCAAACTTGAGTTTTGTTGATATCGCCATGTGGTGACAAAAAGGTTGTTGATAGAAAGGACTGTTGTTGCTTCAAGGGCCGGAGAATGAAGAGTGGTAGAGAGATGATGGGTGCCGAGAGAACGTTCCCAACAGGGGAACTTGGCGGTCTTATGTTTTCCCAGCCCTAGGAGTTCTGCCTCCTGGCTGCTTGGGTCCTCTCTTGTCTGTCCCCAACAGGGACAGCAGTCTCGGGCCTTCTGGCTCCGCTGATGTCTGTCTCTTCTTTGAGTGCCGAGATTTCTGTCCGCCCCCGAGTTTTCTATTCGGGTCTGCTTTATAGGTTTCTCTAACGCCTACGCAGGTGTCATTCACATCCTGTTGCACACCTACGCAATGTACCTATTTCCTAAGGTGGCCGGGGTCACTTACATTTCCGCACAGGTGTCTGACCCCGGAATAACATTTTCCTCCCAAGATATCATAACAAAAAGAGTTGACCGTTCTAGTTCTTAGAAAGGGGTGGGGACAAAACTCGAAATGCGTGTGGCGAGAAATCTTCATCTTTATACTTCACCACGTTGATATACACAACTTATATGAATGGTTTTTAAAATATAAGTATAATAGTTTACTAAATTGAATAAAATACTACTCAAAGTCAAACCATTTTCATATAGTTGGGTGCTAATTCACTTTCGCAACCCCAAGCTGTCAGGCAAGGGATGTTATTCTCAAAACAAAAAGGGAGTTAACATGGTATATTTCTTCGATTTTTACCAAAAGATAAACGAAATCATTTCGATTTCAACAAAAAAAAAAATCAAATTATTTCACATTAAAATTTGAGGAAAATATTTTTTTAATGGGAGCTTTTTGCTCCCATTAAAAAAATATTTTCCTCAAATTTTTATGAGAAAAGCAGAGGAATTGGATTTTGATTCTGCGTACAAGTGGTATATTAAATTCACACAGAAGACAAAAAATAACACATGGGGGGGGGGGATAGTGATTTTTGAATATAAAAAAATAATTTTTATCTCGTGGGCGGGGTGCTGCTTGATTCCCAAAATGGAAGAATGGGGCAATCTTTGTATATTTCACGGCGAAATAAAAAAAAAAACATTTCACGCTAAAAAAGGTTTAAAAAAACAATGGAAGAAATAGAAATTTGAAAGAAAAATCGAAAGCAGAGAAATCGAATTTTAAATCCGTGTGCACGATTTTCTAAATAGGTATTACAACCCTTTGTTAATGTTTCGAGAGTTAGCACCCTTGGGGTGTGAAAGTGAATTAGCGCCGATAATAGTGGTAGTAGCAGAAACTGCTTTATGAGAAATATTCTTGCAAAATATAAGGATTTTAAATCCAAGTCGAATAATTGATTATGTCTAATTATAATTATCCTGACCAAATGCTGTGGACAAAACAAGACAGCACACACCATTCTTATTTTCACATGTTTAATAATAGAAAACAAAGGAAGAAAGTGAAGTTTTGCAAGAAAAGTACTTCATGCGACTTATTGTAGAAAGTCTTGTGACAATAATGAAGAATTTGTAGAGTTCTTGAAAGGTTCGCAGTTGAAATCTTTGTTAGTTGAAGATATTTGAGTCATGTTGAATTCTTGGTAAAGTGTAAATTAAATTGTAAGATGTTAGTGTCTTCATGAAGTCTTCTTGAAGTTGAAGCCTTGAGAATGTGGCGTTACTCTCTAAGGGTGACCAGAGGAAGACCTCCTGTCATATGTCCGTTGTCTACGACATACCGGAGACAAAGAGCATGTTTCAAGTCAAGTCAAGTCTAGTTTAGTCTTATTGAACCCTTAGGGTCCAGCTCACATTCTGAAAGATTTAATGTAGTTTAATTCTGCGATTATCAAGGCGGCTATCAAATTCATCAACAAAACATTCTAAGTCCATTCTCTCTGCTCGCAAACTTTCAATCGATAGCAGTGCAATGTTACTCAGTCTGTTATTGGTCATTTCTCAAATGTTTTCACTATTTTCATTTCTGAGAGCTTCTCTCGCATTACTGGTAACCGGGAGTGTTACAGCTATCCACAGCAAGTTCTACAGGCAGTCAAATGCTGCTTTATAAGGATATATAATTGACAGGAAACGCACAATGGATGTTGGTTGTTCAGGCTCTTTCAGAAGTAATTTCCTCACAAGTGGGATCTCATATTTGATATCATTTCCATTGAGTGAGTGTGCAGCTGCATATGCCGTTAGGTCTTCAGATAAGAATGTGTGTCCTCCGGGACAAAGAGCTGAAATACCACAAACAACTACGGCTGTCTAATTCATTGATAAAACAGGACCGGATCAAATATGCTGATATGTACATGACTCGTCGAACCGTTTAGGTTTTCCTGTTCGCTTTCGTGTATTTGTTTGTGAAATGCTGCATTTCTTACAGTGTCCATTTACCTTATCCGAGTAACTCTCAATCAAGTTGGAGTTTTGGATATCAGCTAGATCTTCACGGAAAGAAGAAATGAGTTTTGCAGCTTTTCCCAGATCTGTTTATTTTATCCTGTAGCTGCTGCGATACTTTGCTAACTTTTCATAGAATATCCGAGAAAAACTGTAAGAGATGAACAAATTCTCTTTGTGGAAGTAATGCTCGAGCGGATACAGCACAAGCTCCTGTTTCATCTACGGAAAGTCTCCTTCAAGAGCCTTATGCATTCCAGGAGCAGCAAAGCATTTTCGCACGAAGTAACCCGACACCACCATCGTGTGTCACTGAGATGTTGCGGTTCTCGTACCTCTTCTTTGGGAAACATTTCTCGCTGTATGGAAAGAAATTTCTCATGAACAACAGAGTTACTGGCGAAGACATACAGTTTTTCAAGCAGGCTGAAAAAATCGGCATCTTCAGGAACATATTTTGCAGCATCGATTAAGTCTGTGTCCATAACAGTGTACGTAATAAGCAAAAGG
>VCCN01006896.1:6815636-6831070 GCA_006491835.1 Architeuthis dux
GGGGGGGGACACTAGTAATAATAAAATTGTTTCTTTTAATTCAAAGTAATTTTACCATCAATGTTTGGAAGAGGGGAATGGAGAAAATATCACAATTATTCATCACAACTTCTCAAAGAATTGTGGTAAATGCTGTCATAAGAAATACATTCCAATGGTTAGTGTGTCTGTCAGTAAACTAGTAAGATCACCAAATAGTACAAGTACAACATTATAATAGATAAGAGCACCAGACTTAAGGATTGAGAAGTTCGATTTGGAAATAATGCATCAGATACAAAAATTGACATGTGGTAGCTAAGAATGATTGTAAAATATATCAACATTTTTAGACAATTAGTTTAAAATAAGAACCATGTATTTTTTTTTTTTTTTTTTTTGAAAATAAAAAATGGTTCATTTTAATTTTCAAACAACAGTTAGTACTAAAGTGAGATTAAGTAGTTTTTGCTGACCATTATTAATTTTTGATTAGTATTTCTTTCATCTTAATTTTAGTTGCTTTTAAAACTCGATCTAAGATGAATGAAATCATCAGCCATTTCAGGTCCACTGCTGGACAAAGGCATGACAACTGTGAATGTGCTAATCTCTGCCATGTCTTACCAGTAATCTCTCCATCTTCCATTTGGTCTTCTACTGCAATTGCTATCCCTTGGGCACCATTCAACCAACCTTTGGCACTATCTGTTATGCTTCCTTCCTTGCTATATGTCCTGCCCACCTCCCAGATGGAGGATGAAGAAATACTAGTCAAAAATTAAATTAATAATGGTTGACAATGCTTCATCTAATAAAAGAAAAGGAAATAAATATAGTTTCTGCTTGTCTAGAAAAATATTGTTCAAAGTAAAACTTTAAAAACTACAACAAACATACAAAATTAAAGTGTCTACCGTAGGAGAGGCGAACGCACCACTGTTCTGAAAATGTGTTTTTTGTTTTCTTTACCATAAAGTATCCAACCATCCCTGCTCTATCTAGTTGTATAATCTACTAATCTTTAGCCCCTCCACCACCTATAACACCAAAGCATCCCACTTCAAGGTATTTTCCCCATATCACTTATTTGTTTTATTGATATTTACATATTTTGCCATTTTAGGAATGATATGATTTTTGGTAATTTTTATGCAACCATATATTAGCAATATGTAAAAATAAATTATATTCTACACAATATAGAGGTATCCTACAAATCTTTATGAAAATCAATTCAAAAAATGTGTTCTGTATGCAGTTTTTAAAGACAGAGTTTTGGAGTTCATTTTCTCAAAACCATGTTTTGGTTAGTTCGCCCGTCCTACGGTAAATGCCTCAATTATCACCATGTTACAGAAGAGAGAAGTTGTTCAGATTTTCTTTATTATTTATAATATTCACAGTAGGAGATTAAATTAAGTATTACAGCCATTTCATTGTTAACTTAAATATATTTCAGATTTTGTTGTATGTATAAACTGTTTAAGGGAGTTAATGAATATATACATGCATACACACACACACAGACACACGCATCTTGGAAGAATGTACAATAGTCCAAATGTCAACAGTCTTGAGTAAAATCTCTGTGTGTATATATATCTATATTTTATTTTTCAACTTGAGTATAAATTTAGAGTCCTAAAATAAAAATAAGTACATGATGTTTGTGTTTTTTTTACTCTCGGGAAAAGTAAAAATATCGTTTTAAATTCAGGTTTCCTTTCAATAAAACATTTTAGAGTTTTTTTTTTGTTCAAAAGGGGTCTAGGGTAATAAAAAAAAAAAAATATCAACACCAAACCTGCCAATTAAATGACTGATTAGGTTCCGAAGTCACTAATTGTGCTATTATGTCGGGTCTTACGCAAGCCAAGGTCATTATCGTTTGTGATCATTGCCGAGCTGGATAGCGCAGCAGTTTTGTTGAAGTCTATCTCGGCGTAACTCTCAGTCCGTTTTCCAGGAGATTCGGGGAATGAAGAAAAACTTAGCGGAGACGTGGGCGACACGCAACCCCCACACGACAGATTGTCAGAGCTACGGTTCAAGTCCAACTGGATGTAAGTGACTTTACGCACTTCGCTGTTCACCTGGAGGGGAGGTGGAGGAGGAGGCGGTGGCGGGGGCAAGGTGTGAAATGACTGTGGAACTGTTCTTGCTTGCAGCTGCAACTGCTGTTGCGACTGCGAATGTTGGGGCGTCGATTGCTGCTGAATGTGGTGGTGGGGGTGGTGGTGGTGATTGGAGAGCGCAGACGCACAGGGAGATACGGCAGACGGACACGACGACGCCAGTGCCGGGCTGCTATTCATGGATATATTCGCATAGTTATGATCAGCAATGTCGACCAGAGTCCGTGTTAAAGCCTTTGGATCGGACTCTACGTTACAGTCATTCGTTACGTTGATATAGTTTGGATTGTTACCCTGATCCACGTCGGTGAACACTTCGGGATCAGTGTAGTTCCCGTTTCCGTCGGGATTCAGCTCCGAACCATCAATACCATCATCACAGAGATTTTCTGTACTTTTTGGCAAATCTAGCACAGCATAATTTACGGCAGAATCTTGCAAAGGTACGTCATTGTCATCGATTTCCAACAGGGGTGTCGTACTATCCGCTGGACCAACGATTGTCATTGGCATCGCGTTTATATAGTCGTGACTGCCGTTATCAGGGGCATTCGAAGCATTGACGTACAGACGAAGTCCGTTATTATTTCTTATTAACCCGTTGTGGATGGGACGATTCGATATCATCATTCCGTTATGATCCGGGTTTTCGATAATCGAACTGGGTCGGCTGTGCAAACGATTCGTGCTCCCCAAATGACTCTGGTTCGCTCGTTCTTCCTGTCCAGCTCGTTGTATGCATTCCTGAACGAGGTTGAATAACTCTTCGGCATGTTGGCACTTGAAAGCAAATATAGCTGGTCCTGTCAGGCAACGGCGACCACTCTCAAAGGAAAAGAGTTCGGCATCGCAGCCGTATCGACGCAGACACCGCACGGGCCATCTGATCGGTTCTTTACCTTTTTGATACAAGATCAAATCTTGATCTCCAACTTCGATTTTCCCTGCGTTTAATTCCAAGCCATTGTCGTCCACGTTGTACACCCGAAAGACCCTCCGATTTTGGTTGACGTCACTCCGAGAATAAATGCAGCCCATTCTTCTCAGCAAATCTGCGGAAAGAAAGAAAGATAATTCAAAATGGACATTTGACGAGAACTTGGAATAAAGTTCAAGTAAAATACAGAGGAAGCCGTTTATTATAATCATGGATAATGTTATCAAAAGCAGTCCTTCCCAAGCATTTCATTTAAAATGAATTAAAGCTGATCTTTAACATTCGCCTACCATGATTTGACCAATTGGTAGAAGTTAACACGACTAGCAAGAAGAGATGACAATAGATGGGGGCAAAAAACTAACTGATTGGTGCCCATGAGACAGTAAATGCAGTAGGAAAAGACCAGATACAAGATGATGGAATGAGATAGTTGTGCCAACCTGCCACGTCTTACCGGCAAACTTTTCTAAGTCGTCATGAAAGGCCTTTGTCCAGCAGTGGACTTATAGCAGATGATGAAAGCTGATCTTTTAATCTGACCAAAAATTTAGTCAAAAAGGTATGTTTGTTTTTTCTTTTACTTACCTTAAGTGGCTGAAAGGCCTTACTTTATCACATCAAAGGGTTAGTAAAAGTTAGTTAGTTATCCACAGAAATAATAAATTTGTTATATTAGTATGACATAAGCCTGTGTGTTTTTGTAAGATGAATTTTGTAGATAGACCAGCCTAGCAAAATTGACAAGTCTTACCTATCAGTTGGTCATGGTTTCAAATCACGGTACGGGAATGTTAATTCTTACACCCCTTATCGTGGTGAGGATTGTTCTTGTTACAGTAGGAAAACGAAGTCAACTCCAGACTTTGTACTGGAGTTTGACAAAAAAAAAAAAACTACAATTTTGTTGTTGTTTACTTGTGGATGAACAATGTACTACTATTAAAAAAGTATTCAAGTGAAAGTGGTTTTCTTCCATCAAGGAATTTAGCCTCAAGACAAGAATGCACTCATATAATAAATATACACATGTGTATGTCAATGTCCAGGTTTTCTTTTTTTTTCTTCCCCTCCCCCCCAAAACACCTACACTATTTGGATGTAATGTATTCAATCTTGAAGGTATTTATAAATAAAAATCAGGCACACAACCAATTTTAAAGCTAAAAAAAAAAAAAAAAAAAAAAAAAAAAAAAAAAAAAAAAAAAAATCAATAAAAATAGTGAATGATATCCCTTTTGAATATAGCTAATTTTCTTCTGGCACTCATGACGAATGGGCTGATCATAAAAGGAGGGTCATTTGCCCCTGGGTGAAGATAAAAGGGGTCGGTGAGGGGTTAAAGGTTAGAGAGAAACAAAATGATGTGTGAATGTGACATGGTCAAAACATCAGAGAATGAAAAGATATGTTAATTAGTAGCTGTATAAATGACTTAGCTTTCAGTTAGTGAAATTAGTACTTGAAATCGAAAGTATTTCATATAAGGCCGACCATTACCCAGGACTTGGGCCGTATCAACATGCCCCACGCTTCCAAGCCAGGAAAATTGGCAATAAATAGAGACTAATGGCGAAGGGTCTGTTGGCGTGTAGTCACTACACTGGAATGCCAACATTTATTTTATATATTTAAAAAGTGTTCCGGTATTGATTTCAAATTTGGCATTACAACCAAGTGTTGCACTAATAAAACATGAACTAGATTGATTATTTTGACATTATAAATATAACTGAGGCAATTTCAACTTTCTACCAGCAAATATATGCCGACTTATCTGTTTATAAGCTATCAACCAATAAAAACACTTCTTTGTTAATTTCTTTAAACTGCAACTGAGATGAACAGAATGACAACAACCATACAAAACAAAGAAGGAAATTAGGCTTTTTTTCTATTTTCTTCAAATTAAGTTAATTAAAAATAGTTCATTTACTTATTTTTTAATTTATACTGTTAACTGTATTTTCTAGAGAAATGTATTGCTGAAGTGTCAGAATTTGTCCTTGGTTAAATATTTGAGGTTTTGGAGTTCTTTCTTATTTTGCACACCCACAAAACACCAAACAAGTCAAGGGAGGTAACCTATAGAGAATCATCTTGGCAGTACATAATCAGAATAATATCAAAGACTAAATGCTCATCTCTACACAAATAGACTGAGAAATAGGGCCCACTTTTAGCTAGATTCAAAGGGATAACATTTTTATTGATTTTTAAAACAGAATTTTTTTTTAAAGCTTTAAAATCTGGTTCTTGGTCAGCCTTAATAACTAGAGCAAATGGTGTAAAATTAGAAATATATAAATGCATTATCACAAAAACTGGAAGCAAACAACATTGATGAAAGACTAGAATAATAACATCTGGTTTCAAATAACAAAAATTACTATTGAAAATGAATTAGTCAAGGTTTGACTTCAATATTTATGACAGAAGTTGCAGAATGGCGCAACGGTTACCAGCACGGAAAACTAAATCAATGGACTAGTTTTGGCTGAGGCTATTTATGTTCACTCTTGGGAAAGGCATGAATCTACATCCCTCCCAGATATGGGCAAATAGGAGGGTAGTTAGAGCCCTTTAACCCTGTAAGGCAGTCCATCCAAGAGATGGTTAAAAAACCTATAGCTTGGCAGTCACCATAGTTGGTTCCAAGCTGGGGGGGGGGGTTGAGTGAGGCTAGCAACTCCACCCCATAAAAACCTATTTGCTACTAAAGCTGCAGCAGAGTGGTTGCGGACCTATAATCCACAAGGAGTCTACAGGAATAAACTAACTAGATGACAGCCTCCATGTGGAGACATCCATTCGATCTTGAAGGGCTTATAAAAGCATCATAATTGTTAAAAGCTTAAAAAAAAAAAAAAAAAAAAAAAAAAAAAAAAAAATATATATAATCAATAATGAATCTCTCTCTTTCCCCCCTCTCCCACTTTCTTTTGACTGCTGTGATGGATCTGGGTTGATTAGAAAAGTAGGGTCATTTTCCTCCATTTGCCCCTGGTGAACATGAGGGGGGTGGTGTTAAAGGTTAGAGGGTGGAACCAATGTGATGTGACAAGGTCAGGACAGGAGAGTAAGTAGGAAAAAATGAGAGAGAAAAACCAGCAAACAAATGCTGAGACAACAAGGTTTTAGCACAGTGGAGATGATTACCTTATTTAATGGCAGAAGACCACCCCACACCCCTTTTCGCCTGAATAATAGCCCAGTGGGTACCCCGTAACCTTTGTTGTCCAGCCCTACATTGGCCTGAACTTGAGGGGTTAAAAACACTGGGTGTTAATGGGAGGGATTCAGGAAAATGAGTTTTTTCTTTTCTTAATATTCTCTGTTGAAATAAGTAAGGGGGTCTTATATACCATTGAATACATTCCACCAATGAACTATTATTATCACATTAAGACATATTTTCCTTTCAATATGGAAGTAATAATCAAGTTATAAATTGTGCTATGAAAGCTTTTTGGTTGAAGCCTTGACAGTAGTCCAGGGATTCTACGAAACCGAGAATTTACAACAACTTTGTAGTATCCTACAAGCTGAAAGTCCTTTCCACTAAATGTCAGAGGCTGTTCTTTTGTTGACTAATAAAGTATTTCTTGTAAAGAAACTTGCATTGAGTAACTAAAGAGAGAGAAAAGGAGGTTAGCCTCCTTCTCCAAGAGAAGTTCAAATTTTAAAAGGATGCATTAACAAAATCTTTCTGCAGAGTTAAGACATTTACAAATCTCTCTCTAATGACTTTCTGTTTGTTACAGTTGAGAGGGAGGCAAAGGCGGCCAGACTGACATGGGACAAGCTGATGGGAGTTGCCCAGAACCAAGTCTGCTGGTGTGGTGTGGTTGTGGCCCTATGATCCACAAGGAGCTCACAGGAATAAAGAAAAACCCTCACCTTCATTTGAAATTGAAAAAAAAAAAAAAAAAAAAAAAAAAAAAAAAAACATAACTAACATTCCAAGGGAAATTATGAATCACTGCCACCTATATATGCTGTGTTGGGGGTGATCAATTAAAAACTTTGGCTGTGGTCACTAAAAAAAAATGCATTTTCCCCTACTCATTGAGGAGAGTGTGTACACAATTTCAAGTTTCTACTATGAATGGTTAGAGCTGGGCAAAGTCTGGATACATATAATGTGAACACAATCACTGCTACCAAAGGTTTAGGTTATTCAATAATTCTGGAGATAATCAGAGCATTTAGATAAAAACCTAAAAATACTTATTGGTATTGAAAGACGGGTGATCAGTTAAAAAGTTGGGCTGTGATCACTAAAAAAATGTCTGAATTATTTTTTTAAAAAAGAAAAAAAGTGGGGCACAAACTAAAGAGGACCACTTTAGCATAAGCTTACATTGAAAATTTAACCCCCACTAAAATTCTGGAGGGGAATTTAAAAATAAAATTTCAAAAAAAAAAAAAAAAAAAAAAAAAAAAAATTCCCTACTCATTGAAGTGTGTGATACAAAATTTCAAGTTTCTACTATGAACAGTTAGGGCTGAGTGAAGTCCGGATAAAAAGATAGATTAGTCATCTGTTCACACATTTATAAACTAAACCTTTGGTAGTAGTGATTATAATTATCTCCAGAATTGTTAGAGACAAAAATGCTCCGATTACTTTATTTAAAATAAATACTAAAGTAGTAAATACAACTGAGTTTTAAATAATACTTCAGCTGAAACTAAAAGAATTTATGAATTAATAAAGTAAAAAATTGCATAAAATGCAACACATTTATATTTTCAATGTGATTCAATCAAGATAAAAATTTTTTTAAAAACCCTAAAAATACTTACTGGTATTGAAAGACGCAACATTACAGATTTCTTTAATTGAAAATGTATCACTGAAGGCTTCTTGTCGACTGGAGCAATTTTAATCAACACGAGGCAACTGAAATTAAAAGAAAGAAATATTTAAAAAAAAACAAATTAAATAAATGATTAAATAAGTTTATTCAAGCAGATTTAAAAGATTTTAACTTAAAATTAAAACAATGATAACCAAAATATTTCAATCGGTACTCATTCCGCTATCCGTACTAGGGGGATCAGAGGTGTCTGCATGTTAATTAATAATTATGCCCTCCCTTAGGATATTTTGCAACTGCCCCCAGGCACTGAGCACCCTTGCTATGCCACTGTAGGGTATAACTTGTATTAGTTAATTCATCCATATTAATTCGTCCAGAGTATATGGATTCCACTAGCTGACACAGGTATTGAACACACAACCACCAGGTAAACTTCACCTAATTGTCCTACGATATAAGTGTTGTTGGTTGTAATTTTGGAGCCTTAAACCTAATGTCAGTTCTTTCCTGATCAAAGGTATTCAATTCTATGCCTACTGAGGAGGTTATCAGAGCCTAGCACGTGTGCTGATTCTTTCAATTGCCTTATTCTCCAATGTTGCACTATCTATTATTCTGACTTCACTATAGGGATTGGTGACCACCCCCCCGACCTTCCAGCCTTACTTTTAGAGGATGGCTGGTCTTTTCTGCCACAACCGTATGAAATTTTATACATACAATTATTGGTCATGTTCTCCCCCTGACCAGAGTCAGGCCTCCATCAGATATCTCCAAAATGTGGAACTCCTTTTGAATACTGTCCCGATGTTGTATTGACTACAGATTTTCTGAATCCTTTCTGACATACGGTCGACAAACTGTAGCAGTTTTCCAACAGTTGTCATCCACCCATGTACCTCTGCTTGTGGAAGCCGATGTTATTTTTTTTAAGGGTGTCTCCAATACTGATCTCTTGTTTGGTAGGAGTTAGAGCCAAACTAATAAGTGACGACCTCATGTTGTAGACAACGGATGATCCCTTTCTTCATTCTGTATGGATGGCAGGAATGAAAATTCAGATATCTGGTGACTGTTGGCTTATGATATACAGGTTCTCAGTCATGTCACCGACATAGTCAGCCAACAGCAGTTATATAAGCATAGATTAATTAAGCTTATTTGTAAATCAGATGTTTAATTTTACATGTTGTCAATAACAACAAATTACTTCTTTGAAGGATGTGTCTCTTCACTCAACAGAAAAATTAAACTGTTCTGTCAAGAATATTTCTGAAAGATTTCTTAAACAAAGTAGGCATCCAAAAAATTGATTTGATGAAAGTTAGTTAATTTAATGATTAATTGACTGGATTTAGAAAAAAACTTCAAATATATTAAATTACGCTTGTTACAACAGGTGTCTGCTGCAGTGTTTCAAATTTGAAACATGTTAGACGAAACGAATGTAATTTTCAATATATTTTAAGTTTTTTCTACTTAATTGATGAAAATTTGTTTTCCGTTTCTTTTGACTGAAATTTGGGTTTTTTTTTTCTTTCTAGCAAAGCCAAGAAAAAAAAAACTCCAACTATTTTTTTTTTTTTTTCAATTTAAAATAGGGGTGTCGATGTCTGCGGGATTATTTCTTTGGTCATTCGCAAAAATTCATTTTATGTTTTTTATCATCTTGTTCTTCCAATGTTGTTATTTAAGATGTAAAATAAAATTATTTTTCAGAAATTCCACCTCTACCTCCTTTTTTTTTTTTAAACCTCTAAACGGTTAGGGGAAAAAAGTATTCAATGAAAAGGCAGTCATCCTGTTTGCCGAACATCGGTTTTGCTGTCTCCGAATCATCTGCAAGACAAAACTGCTGTCTGTGACACATCGGTTCGACCGGACACAGATATAAAGATGTCTTGAACCCCTGCTCTGTTCTTCCTGGATGGACTTTATAACTTACTACAGACATTAGGTTTAAGGCTCCAAAATTACACCACTTGATTAGCCTAGTGGATATAAAACATTGGTTAAGTATTGCAGTTTACCTGGTGGTCGTGAGTTCATACTCTGGTTGAGTGGAACAAACAGAAGAGACATCACAAGGACGAATTAACTAATAAGCATGGACAATGGAATGAGAACAGTCTCCCCCTGTGGATTGAATAAAGAAAACCAGAAAATATTACTGAATACTGAAGGTTAGAATAATGACCAAAATGTTGTGACTATAACAACCACGATGAGAACAAGTTTTCCATGAAATTTTCAGCAATTTGAGTCAATGTTTTTTTTTATGGCCATTGCCATTTTTGAAGTGATTTGTTCAAATAAATAATTGTACAAATAAAATAAATGAGAATACAAACAATAATTCTGCCGTCTCAACGACAGCTCAGATACAAGTAGGAAAAAAAAACTAACCATCTAACTATAAAAATATGATTGCCACTTTTTTTGTACAGATGTCTGTTCGTCTGTCACACTATTCCAAACAGATATAAAATTAAGAAACACTACCACAATTTGATCGCCTGATGACATACTGCTACAGATGAAATCTATCAATATTTTTGGCTTGAAAATCCTGTCAGATTGGGTAGGGAGGAAGTGGTTAATCAAATCAGTGAAAGTCACTAGACAGACGGCCTAATTTTTAAAAAGTCACTTGAAATCATAGATCACTTTGACAAGCAAATTACGGATGAATTGAAAAAGCATTCAAATGGGTTACAATTACAAAATATTAAATTAATGAAATTAAAATATTACCATATTTACTCGAGTACAATAAGTCCTCGAATATAATGCAACCCCCACTTTTCGTGGCTAAAAATCAGTAATATTTCATCTTCTTATCGCCTTCAAATTTAAAAACACAAACTAAAACTGACCTTGTTCCTGCTTTTGCTCAGTAACTTTTGGCTTGAATTTAGTTCCAAATTCTGTATATTTGTTATCATAATACAGCAGAAATGTTTAGAACCAGTCAAATTATGGGTTCTATACTAGTGAATTTATAATTTACATTTTGATGCCATCCGTTTGAATTGATTTAGAAATAAAACTGCACAATCTTTCAGATGTGCATTTAGTGAGAATATATCAGCTATTCCAATATTTTGGCTGAAATCAGCCCAAGTATCCCTAAAAAGTAGTGGTATGCACATGTCTTAAAGGATATCAAAGACTTGAATTTGTTTACTTTGGCTACAAACAAACCCACTTTCTATAAGTAAATGGCTTGTACTTCACATACAAGTCTTATAAATATATGTAGAAATTTAAAGACCTTTAAAATATATTTTAATCACTGCAATACAAAATGTTTAAAACTTAAAACTAATCAAAAACCCACAGACAAAGTTTTAACTAAACTGAAAACAGTAAATTTAAAAAAACTTTTTACAAATCAATGATAACAAAAAAAACAAAAAAAAAACAAGTATAAATTTGGAACAACACTAACATTTCCAGTAGGAAAATTTGTTATTATAATTGGTAAAAAGTCAATTTTCGAGAGCAGTTATTCATTTAAAGCTTCAACAATATGAAAACAAAGAAATAGGATATATTGGAAGTGAAAAGCAGTACCATATATGCCGGACTAGAAGGCGAATGGTTTACTGCAATTCACCCAAGCCCGTAACTGTCCATATTGAGCTTCAGTAGATGGCCTCCAGTCATAATACCAGCATATTGGATACAGTGTAATATTTACATAGACATTTAATTATAAAGAAAAATAAAACTAGCTTACCAACATCTACAGACTAATAGTGGAAGATTTCAATTTAGCAGATCTACTATATAGGTCAATTTTTAAGTAAAAATATTACATGTAAAATTTTAATTAAAAACTGACTTTCTTTTTGAATGTTTACATCTTCATACAAAGAGAATTATATATATATATAATATAATATAAAATATATATTCCATTGTAGCCTAAATCATTCATAAACAGTACAAAAGTATTCAGAAGAAAAAAAAAAAGTATAACAGTTAACACTGATTACCCAGGAATGTGAAAAAAAGGTTGCAGTGTTATTTTCTGATTGATTATGTCTAAAAAGTATAGAAAATGTCAATTATTCCCTTCAAACATTACTTTTGCAACCAGGATGGTGATAATTTGAAATCTTATTCACCTGTTGTCCAATTGGAAATTTGTACATATTTTAATTACAAAGTAAGAAAAACAACTACTCATATCACTATCCTGGCCACAAAAAAGTTTTAAGGGAATAATAGCCATTTTCTATACTTTTTACGCATAAGCAAATAGAAAAAACAACACTCACTGATGCGATTCTTGAGTAATCATCAATCACATTGATAATTAAGTTATAAAAAAAAGTTTATCAAAAGTACACAACAGTGAATGTTACATTTTAATAGTAATATCCTTTAGACTTGATTTAAAGAAAAAAAAATCCTTATGTAAATCCCAAGAGTGACTTTTACGAGTTCTTTTTTTAAAAAAACTGGGAAAAAAAACCCAAAAAACTAAACTAGTTTCTGTGGAAGAGTCCATTGTTTCAAATGGTGGGTAGTAGATATTTTTATCAGCAAAATTGTTACTAGTGGAGGAGTCCATTGTTACGGACAGAGAAACAGAATTTTCACAAAGATAACTGTATAATTCCCTCCCCTCAAAATTGAACTTTTCTGAGAGCTTCAATATATGAAAGCCATGAAATGTTGTACTCACAGATGACAAGAAGAAGCTGCATAACAATATGGTATTTGATATTGTTAGTTCCACTGGGTCAGTATTCCATGTAAGCCTACATCGTGTTAGCACGTTGGGTCAGTATCCAGCGGGAGAGCTTACAGTTCTTAGAAACAAGACAACCACCACGCAATGAAGGTCAAACAAAAACCAGAGATGGTGACGACAGGGCTAAAGTCTATCTAGCCATCGTAATTACGGGTACAGTTTTATAAATGACACCAAAAACGTTTAGTAAAGTAGTAATGACTTCCTGTTTCATACAGACCTTTAAAAGGAGGGCCTATCCGAATGGAGGAGAGAAGAGTGACTCTCCTTTTGTGTAGTCGTCACAATGGATGACCTTTTGCCAATTGATGGATGCAGATACCACAAAAGAAAGGAAAGCCTTCAAAAAAGCTACACTTGTCGTCGCATCATCATAGGGTTACAAATTTCATGGCATTTTCTAAAAAGACTTTTTGGGGGGGACAATTCAAGTTTCTTGAAAATAAACCTTGTAAAGTTATTTCGTTTGTTCATTATTTTTATAATCAAATCTTTTTATGAAATAGCAAGTCCTATACCAACTTCAGTTGAATACAATGTTTAGGTTTTAAAATTATAGTCAACAATGGAGATTTTGGAACATAAAAATACACTAATACCAATATATAATAGAAGATTATTCAGTACTTGTTATCCCATCATATATAAGCAGTGGTGAAACGGGGGGGGGGGGGTACAGCATATACCTACTTCTCAATTTCCAGGTTTTTTGTAGGTCTCAAAATGGCTTAGAAATTGGCCATATTGAAAAAGAAATAAATTACCTTACAGCTGCATGGGTTCACTTTGATCCTCCCTGATGGAGCCCTCTCTGATCCCCGAGCATAAATCCTAGATAGAGCCTTACTGTATACCTAGTTCCCAAAACCATCACTGTGTGCAAGTGGAAAGCAAAACCATTAGATAAACTAAAGATTGCAAAAAGGAGAAGAAAAGATAAAAACTTGTTACGAAACCATTTAGGATTTGTATCATCAACTTTATGATTCAAGTGAGTAACATTTCTAAACTAAAACACACACGCAGTAAAATCATGGAGAAAACGTTAGATGTTTGGGTTGATGTCACAGTGTCACCTGTCCATCTCCCAAGCCATTATCTTGCAAAAGTCGTTAGATTTACTTAATCAGTTGAAACAAGAAGCTGAGGAAGTCAAAGTTTTGAGTCTTTTAATTTAAGTAATATACACTTATTAAAAGAACATATCTGTGTATATATAACAAAAACCAAAACCAAAACAAAAACAAAAAAGGTTTTACCTTCCAGTGAAAACAAAGAACATTAATTTTGTTAATCGAGATATTGGTGTGAATGTAAAAATTTAAACTTGGATTATCTATGACGTTAGTCATTCATTAATCCATTAACTGCAGATGACTGAAGTTTTAGTCATTGCAATTTTATGGCTCAAGTGCAAATGACAGAAATTTCCAGTCACACAATGGACCCTGCCACTTACAGTTACGAATTACTTTTTTTTGCTTGTTTCTGTCAGTTGGAGGGTCCATTGTTTACAAAGAAAACAAACTGTTCAGCTTTTTTGCCACCCTGTATAAATCAAAATTACTGCCACCATTTAGAACACGGAAACTGAGATGCCCCTGTCGCTGTTAATGGGTTAACATGGATAATTGACTTGAAGTTATTTGAATTGGGTGCCTCGTTATGAAGTTAGTCCCACAGACCATCCTCATTGGGTACACCGCCACTTCTTGCAGCTTTGTATTTACTAAACTAACACTAGTAAATACTTAAAGGCTTGCCTTGTGGCTGAAATAGTTGTGCATTTACCAGCAGTACCAGTAATTGAGCCCAGGTAAAAGGATTTCAAATGCTGATTTTCAAGGCAAACAGGCCCTATCCAATTAGAATAGTGAAGGTGATGCAGTGACACACTGCAGATTTTCAGGTGATACGCGATGGACTTTTTTCAATTTCATCTTATTATCCTAGTTTTATAAGTATATTTTGAAATTTCAAGTTATATATTTATAAAACTAGGAGTTTAATAAATATATTAGGAAAATAGGCAGCTTATCTATAAGCATTTACCTAGAACTAAAATACATGTTTACATGTAAGTAACACTCCGATAACAGGATTATTCTAAAAAGATTGACACATTGTGCTAAAAAGGTTTGCCATCACTGGCTTATAAGATTGATGAAACACAATTATCTTATAACCTCAACTGAATAGCCAAGAAAATGCTGGGAGACAAAGTAATTAAAAGTCTTCAAAAAATCTACATCTATGTTATAATAAGCAATGTGTGTGTCTGTCACACTTTAAAAATAAAAAATAAAAAAAAAATAAAAAAAGACTGAAGAGGGTGGGGAAACAAAGATGTTTGCTAAAGGAGAACAGCTGAACTCGATCGTCGAGAAAAGAAAAAAAAAAGGGCAAGAAATTACTTTTGAATATTTGTGACTGAATACCAGACTGCTTTAGTTTTCCACCCCTGGGTATAACATTAGCAAAGCAATGGGTATTTTACTAGTCTAATTTCAAACCTTTCTTAAATAGAATAAAAATTTTTTTTTAAAAACCCAGAAGACAACCAAGATGGAAATGAACATTAATCAAATTTTAAGAAATATTAAAACAAAATAAATGATAACCGTGTTTATTCTAGGACTATTGTACAACAATATTCTATGTTGTAGGACCTGACTAAAAGTCATTATTTTCTGAACAACCTAGGTTGTTCAGAAAATAATGGGCGATTCTAGATACAAACTTTTAGTCAGGTCCTACAACATAGAATATTGTTGTACAGGTTGTAATGA
>VCCN01006896.1:6864935-6876261 GCA_006491835.1 Architeuthis dux
AGGGTCGATGTGCCGTTAAACAAAACAATCAATCAAAACCAGTTTTTGAGATATTCAAAATGGCTGGATAATTTCTGGACAGACTACAAACTTTGAAAGTCGAAATATTATACTGCATTCAAAGCACTGGTATTATGGATGGAAGGCTGAGCATTGAGGGTTTAAGCTATGGGTTGGGATTAGTTTTAAAGAATTGTAAAACATGTCATATAAGCAAATAAATATAAATTTTAATATATAGGCCAGTATTTGTGAAATCAGCAAGAATTACGCAGTTGACAACAGCAAAAAAAGAATAAACACAGGTCTGGTTAGTCACTCAATAGAAATCGTCTTTTGGCAGCATTCAGTGTTGGGAGTGATCAATTAAAAAATTGGAAAAAGGGGTGTTTAATAAGTTGCCTTTCGTTGGGCAGTGATCATTAACAAAAAAGGCCAAATTTTTCAATAAACAAGCATGAATGCTGCTGGACACAAACTAAGGGACCAATTTAGCATAAATTTACATTGCAAACTGAACCCCCAATAAAAACCTATTTGGGGGGAATTTTTAAAAAAAAGAAGTTTTTTCTAGACATAATGAGTAAATGTTGAAATTTTTCAGTCTTCTAGCTCCATAGGTGTGGCCTGTACATATGACACATAGAAAGACAGCCAGCCCAAACCCACTTAAAAACCTATATTGACAGTTTTGGTTGACGGTACCCAACAGGCAGTAAATTTCCAGATGCCAACTGAAAGACTAAAAACGTGACTTTTCTCCGCACAGACATTTATGGGTGTGGGCAACAAATTGTTTATGTATAAACTGACCGCAACAGACATTCAGTATCAGACCAAATACCAGCACAGGCGTCCCCCGTTATAACGCGGGTGTTGGGGTCCAAGAAAGTCAACTGCATCATAACCGAACCACGATAACCAGGGTTACCAATTTGGAGCTAGACCTAGCTATTTGGGGGCTCTTTTTGGAGCGAGATTAACATTTTGAGGTCCACCATCCACCTGCGTTATATCACGAATGGTGCTATAATGAACTGCGTTATAACAATTATTATTGTACAAGACCCATCATGTTTTTACTCAACTGTGTCATCACAAATTACCAGATGAACTGAGACCTCCACCCAACAAACATATTTAGTTTGAAATAATACCCTTGTAAAACATGTCATATAAGCAGGCAAATATAACATATTTAGTCTGCAATAATACCCTTGTAAAACATGTCATATAAGCAGGCAAATATAACATATTTAGTCTGCAATAATACCCATGTAAAACATGTCATATAAGCAGGCAAATATAACATATTTAGTCTGAAATAATACCCATGTAAAACATGTCATATAAGAAGGCAAATATAACATTTTGGAGATATGGTGTTGACAGATATGAATGTTTTGGCGATATTATGTTGTCTAACATATTTAGTCTGAAATAATACCCTTGTAAAACATGTCATATAAGGCAAATATAACATATTTAGTCTGCAATAATACCTTTGTAAAACATGTCATACAAGTAGGCAAATATAACATATTTAGTCTGAAATAATACCATTGTAAAACATGTCATATAAGCAGGCAAATATAACACTTGAGAATTTATTGGCCAGTATTTGTGATTCAAAGGGGATATGTTCTAAGACCATAGTTCCCTCTAAGTTATGTGCATGCATACACGTTTTGCAACTAGCACACAATGGAAATTAATGTGTGCACAAACGGTTTCAAATTCTATAGACAGCTTACCGAGTTTTTATTGAATAAATATTGATTCCCTATGTCAAATTCAAAAGTGTGCACATATTTTAATAACAGGAAAAAATTTGCACAACATAAGATTTTTGTGCACAACGACTACAAAAATCGTCCAAGACTCCCAGTGGATGCCTGAAACTGCGGATAGTACCAAAACCTATATATACTATGTTTTCTCTTATACTTACATACCTACAATAAAGTTTACTTTATAAATTAGGCTCAATAAGAGATTAACAGCAATAACTAACTAGAAAGCACTCAGAGAGCGCATACCTCTGCCAATGCCATTGTCAGGGAGAGTAATTGTGCACCCTTCCACAAAATTTCATTGAAATTCATTGAGAACTTTTGGAGATATGGTGTGGACAGATATGAATGTTTTGACAATATGGTGTCCAAAGTTTAATCACTTCTTTTGTAGCTGATTCCCAATCCTTCCATCAATTTTCATTGAAGTGTGGACAGATATGAGCATCTACATAAATGGGTGGAAAACAAAAAAAGAAATATTTGTGAATTTAACCAATTCTTGCTTAGACCGTTGCCCACATTTCCATAAAATTTCATTGAAATTCATTCAGTACTTTTGGAGATATAGTGTGGACAGATGAAAAGACACCTCTGAATACATATACCTCTCCAACTTTGTTGGTAGAGGTAATAAATAATAAAATAGAACAATTATAGGAACATACTATATAAAAGTTAAATTATATACTGATCTAAATCTATAATAAAATTATAAGAACATACTATATAAAAGTTAAATTATATAGTGATCTAAATCTATAATAAAATTATAAGAACATACTATAATAAAAGTTAAATTATATAGTGATCTAAATGTATAATAAATAATATAATAAATAATGATCTAGTTCTTATAATAATATTATAAGAACATACTATAATAAAAGTTAAATGACGGATAGAAGATTTGTTCTTACCACAGATTTTAGCAACCTCAACATACGATTTGTTTCTTTCCCTATCAAGTCGAGAACTTTCATCTTTTCACTTGAAGAAACCACTTTACAGCTTCTCTTTGGCATATCCCAATTGCCAGCATCATTAAACTTGCATTTGGAACCATTAAGGTAAAAGTATGTTTACATCACTGTTTCAAAACACAAAAATATCAACTGTTAGTGGTTCCGGGCAGTGATTGGTCAAGGCTACAACTGATCACCGTGGCCCAGTCGTAGAGGGCTCGCCTCCAGTTCAGTAGGCTGTGGTTCAATCCACTGCGGAGTCATACCAAAAACTTTAAAAATGGTACTCAATGCCTCTATGCTTAACACTCAGCACAAGAATTGAGGCACCTCTCGCTGAAGGTAATGGATTACAGCCAAATCACGTTGGATACACCAGTTCTCGTAAGATCACTGGAGTTAAGCAACGTAGAGCCTGGTCAGAACTTAGATGGATAACCTTTCTGTAATACCAGGTGCCATAAGCAGAACAGAGCTTCAACAGGCCTGGTAAGCCGGAAGTGGGTCTTACTAACAATTGCCTATGTGTACATAACCCCCTGCAATACCCTTGATGAGGGTATAAACAGAGAATGAGGATGCATACATACATCAAAGCTATGAAAGTAGTTCTGTTCTTCACGTCAAATAGCACAAGAAGTTTCAGATGTTGTCTCCAAAATTAAATATCAAGTTATTTGTGTATATGTAAAACCCATAGACTAAAATGGGACAAGGAAGCACTCAGAGAGCGCATACCAATGGCTAATGCCATTGTCACTAAAAACTGACCAATCGGATTGCAGATCCGAGACTATGGCGTGACAAAAGCTTGTAATAATTATTCATCAGAGACATCCATTTGAACCTTGGTTCATTTCAACACTTGATTATTTCCCTTAGACTAAGTAACTTTGTTATCAGGGGAGAGTGGGTTAGTTGTTACGATTTTACCTATAAAACTACAAAAGGGTAATTTAAAGGCATCTCTCATAAAGACCAAACAGCAAAATGATACATTGCTTCATTCCCGAGATATATTAGAAATTATTGTTCAAGGTATCTGTATACAATGTGCCCCATATATGAGAAGCTGTAAAGTGGTTCCTTCAAGTGAAAAGATGAAAGTTCTCGACTTGATAGGGAAAGAAACAAATCGTATGTTGAGGTTGCTAAAATCTGGTAAGAACAAATCTTCTATCCGTCATTTAACTTTTATTATAGTATGTTCTTATAATTTTATTATATATGCCTCAGGTGTTTTGATTACGCTGTTGCTTTTTGTCCAGTCATATTTTATGTGAGTCAATTTATTACAAGGTGTAACAACTAGCCCTGACCCGACGATTTTATTTCCTGATGTAATTTAGACCATACGATCGTATTCTCGGAAAACAAAGTCTACACACAAAGACAGCCGTTTCAGATAATCAAGCAAGTTTTATTGAGCTGTGGTTTCTACAAAGACTACTAAAATCTTTGTAGAGGTCAGAATATTTACTCAAGGTGTCCCAAATCAGTTTCTGTTTAATTTCGGAGAGCATTGTCCGACATGGCTTCCATCCTATCACGATATGGTCGATGTTGACGCATGTGCATGACGAGAAGCTGAGCGCCATGTCATCACTAACTGAAACTAATGACAGTCTATCAACTTCCCCCTGTACACAACTAGCCCCGTTCTCCCCACCCCCCAAAATGGTCCTATCTTGCAATGTTAACAAAATTGAAAAAGAAATTCCTGGATTCACCCCCAAATTTAATGAATTATTCCTTGGCCCACTCTTTTCACTGTGTCAGTGTTTATATCGGCCAAATCCGGTTATTGTGCCCCGGCTGTCTCAAGTCACACAAGGTAATAGATTACTATTTTTGGTGACCTGAACTATAACTCAGTCAGTACATTCTTTCAAATATGACTTATGTTTTCATGGTTACTCAGATAACTTGTTTCTTGACTCACTTCTCACAAAGCCGTGATTAAACATTGGCTAGACTTTGCACGCCGCCAAATAAGTGGTAGGAGGTGATGTCACAGCAGCAGTGGCTCCAACAAAGCCTTTATCAGATGACAATCCTGGTGTCGGACATGGTTTCAGGGCTGAAGCATCATTACCACTAACCAAGTGCGCCTCAGCAGTACCTCATGATACCACCAGGCTTTGATAATTTCCTGTCACAGCAGCAGAGGGAGTACCCAACAAAATGTCATCAGAACCTTTTGAAATATTGGGTAGACAAACAGACGTGGGTGAATACATAACCTCTGTCCAATTTCCTTGGCAGAGGTGTAAAAGCAATCAGAAAAAAATGTCACAGAAAGAGATCAAATTGAGAAATGAACGCAAAACCGAAAACAACAATTTTATTAAAAATTTATTTCATTTCACAAAATAAATACAATATTTTGCTGAAAATATTACTTAGTTGAAAAATGTTTATAAAAATGTTCATAAGAGGCCACATTGGTTTAAAAACATGAAGGCAAAAAGAAGATCTGAAGTAAATAGAGAAATACAGGGTGTATGCAAAAAAATGCAACTTTTAAAAAGGAAATAACTCTTTAAAAGAAACTTTCGAGTTGCCCCCCCTTAAATTTACAGTCAGCTGAGAATACAGCTAAGCATATCAGCTGACTAAATTTAAGGGAGGCAACTCCAAAATGTACTTTAAAGAGTTATTTCTCTTTTAAATGTTGCTTTTTTACAGACACCCTGTATCTGATAGAAAATGTTGAACTGATTAAAGAGATTTTTTTTAACAACTACAAATTGGTTTATCAGAAGAAAAGTGCCAAGATAAAAGGTTAACAATTGGTGATACATTTTCAAATCTGATAAACCATAGATTATTAGAGTTCTTGAGGGAAGGCATAAACCTCAAATCTCCTACTCATGCAAACACATTCAAACATCAAAATACAAACACGCAGTAAAAGTCGGTTCAAACCTGGTGAAATGTAGTGCTGCCAAGAGTAGCGGAACTACCTCTGCTAACATGCAGTGAGTGAGAATGATAGAATAGATCCTCTGAAAAACAAAAAACTCTAAGGCCTCTTTTAACAACCCAATGACTGTTGATAGTATGTGCAATAGTGTATCTAATGATTTCTATTGGGGGTGGGGTGGTGGTGGTGCAGGCCGCAAATTTGCCGACAAAATGGGCGTGCAGGCCTCTAATAATCTGACAAAGTGGGCGTGCAGACCGTATAAGGGAAGAAATTTGCTGACATTAAGGGGGTACTGCACCCTCCGAATCCCCCCCGTGTATGTGTATCAATGATTATTTTCTAGTTTGTTCGCTTTCCTGAAGAATCGTCCTCATTAACGTTTAGCACTCTGTAAGCAACGTCTTGCATCGAGCAAGTTTGTCCTGCCACTGCAGGTGATTCCGATCACTGAATGATCGTGCGCTTGAATTTTGCTGTTGTGTTGACATGTCAATTTCATGTCATACACGAACAGACACAAGTTACAGGCTTACAAAGTTACTAAGTGCACAAAATCTTGGCACCCTTGAAAAAGAATGCAGGGTACTGAAGATTAAATTATGGTATAAATTTTTCATGCACATCTGGAACAATCTTATTCAGTAGAATACATATTTTTTTATTTTTATAAATTGCATAAAAATAAATTTTCTTGAATCCGAAATAAAGTAACCATTAATTTAAAATATACAAATTTTAACACTTATTTACAATAATTCCTTTCAATGAAACTGGATTCATATCCAAAGATAATTGATATACTTATCTTTAAAGCATTTTTAATTTTTAATTAAATATTTTTTAAATAAAAATTCTTTTTTTTTAAACTAATGAATTTTTTAATTAAAAAAATTTAAATTCAAAATAAATAAAAATGTAAATATCTTGCAAAATATCACAAGATTAGGACTAGTTTCATAAATATCCAAACACTGTAAGATTTTCAAATTTATTAGTGTAGTAATGGCATTTTTTTAGCAGCTTGAATGTAAATTGAGATATAATTCGTTATTATTGGAGGTTTTTGAGCCCTTAACAGCAATGGTGTCTACCCGAGAAGTTAGACTAATTTTCAAGTACGATTTCAAATTGAGACATAATGCTGGTCAAACAGCTGATAATGTCAACAAAAGCATTTGGGGTGAATACTACTACAGTGCGAACTGTTCAGCATTGGTTCAATAAGTTTAGGTCTGGAAATATGGATATCAGTAATAGACCTAGAGGGAAGCCCAAAGTGGTTCTTAATGATGAAGAATTATTGACAGCAGTGGCGAATGACCCACGAACAATGGTTCAAGCACATTCTGGAGACTTTAGGACTTCAACAGTGACCATATCACATCATCTCAAGGTTAAATAAGGTTAAAAAATTGGAAAAATAGGTCCCACATGAACTGAATGAAATACTCCAGGACAGTGCCTGACCACACACCGATTATTATCGTTTTAAGCATTTTCAACTTCATATCCATAATAAAAGATGGAAGCCATAATTTGTGCTTTTACTGAATTTGTGACCGCTAAACCTAAAGAAATTTACAGAGATATTATTCTTAGAAGGTTGTTGGAAAAAGGTTTTTGCTTCAAATCGGTCATATTTTGATTGAATATTGGCTGATTTTTTAACAAAAAAAAAAAAAGCAACATTTCATATGTAACAACCTAATATAAGTGTACTGGGACATTTTGACTCAGGCACAAAGCACCTTAATAGGGAAAAGGTTATTGCTTCAAATGGGTCAGATTTTGATTAAATATTTACCATTGTTCATATCATACTTCATCTTACTATTCAAAAAGTGACATTTCATATGTAACAACCTATTAATAAATAAAACTTATACAATTATAAAGACTACTCATTCTGATTTCCAACAATACCAAGTTTGTGGATAAAGACTGAGTACTTTTTTTCTGGGATGAAATTGTGAATTGATATTATATTAAAATGACAATGTGAAATCTCGAGATATATATGTTCTAGGAGTCCTGAAAGGGTTAAATAACAAGCTCAACTGATAATTTGGTTAAGAGACCATCTGCTTTGTTTATTCTTGTAGAAAGCATGTCTATTTCCCTACAACTTACATAAACTAGTAAATACCCGTTGCTTTGCTAACGATATACCTAGGGGTGGAAATCTAAAGCACAGCAGTATCTGAAAAAACTCATAGGAGAAGGAAAACAAAACCATATTTAATAAAATAAAAAATATATTGGTTATTTATTTAAAATGATTGAACACATTACTTGCTAAATAATTTGCAAATCATTTATAATAAAAATAATTAACTAAGGGAGATCACTCTGAAAGAAATTTTGCAAAGTAGCCTCCCTTAGTGCGATGTACAGCCTGAAAGCTTGCAGATTATAACAGAGAGAGATTATGTCATCAGATTTCAGAAATGTTGCAATTTGACCCTTCTCATACCAAAGGCAGAAACTGTTTTGGGACATATCACACCCCATTAAATTAGCCTGTTTTTGGCCTGTGCAATAACATTTTAAAATCAACTGGAGGTGTTATTTTTTTTGTCAATATCATTTTTCTTTGTATCTATTCATTATATTGAATCTTATTCTTTAATTCTATGTTTTATTTAACTTTCTACTTTAATTTTTTTATATTTTCAATTTTTGGTCACTTTTTGGGCGAGACACCATATATGATCACTTAATAGGGTGTTTTGTCCTCATAAATAAAAAGATTTCAGAATATTTGCAACTGCAAATATCTTGTAATTAGGTCTAGTTTAACATATAAAAAGGTTGTTTGGATATCTAAAATATTTTTAGGGCTGCCCTATAAAGGGTTAAAAGAAAGCATAAAAACAGGTTATGCTTAATAGCACTGCATGGTATTTATTTTGAATATTCACAGAATGTAAAATACAAGTCTTTATTTCATGGGCATTTAAAAAAAAAAAAAAAAAAAAAAACTGAAATCTCTTGGCTTTTGCTGCAGACATCAAGGTGTTCCTGATTTTTGTGCGATAAGAGCTGGGGAGATAGCTGCATTCCAAGCATGAAGAAACTGATTCAAAATTTAAGATTACTTCAATTCACAGAGAAATTTTGAAATTAATTTTCATTATAAATTGATTTATTCAAACTATTGTGGTAGATTATTTTAATTAAATTTTACTAGTTTTTACCTTCAACTTAATTTCAGTTGTTTTTTTTTTTTATATGTAAGTTTCAATTCAGGCCGTTGTTTCTACGGCAACGAATAACAGCGCGGAGAATCGAACTCACAACCTCATTGCTAGAAGGAGTCTAGTTTATGCCTAGCTGCTTTTACCAATTGGCCACAAAGATTCCATGGATTAGCAGCAGCTGATTCACACTTATAAACTCATTCCTTACATCCAACTCTCAGCGCCATATTTGTTGTTGTTGTTTTCACGTATGAGAACTAGTAATCTTAATAAATCAATCTTTATTAGTTAATTATTACTATTATGGTAGATGTTGTTATAAACACAATATTTTGGCTGTATACCCTTCCGGCCTTCCTCAGGCACCTATTTGCAAATTACGCTACCTAATGTCCTTCGGAATGGTGACCTAGTGGATATTAGTCAAAGCGTTGAAATTACCTGATAGTCGTGAGTTCAATCTTTGGATCAGGTAGTGAAATCAATATATACTCTGGTTCAGCAGGTACAAGTAAAATAATGGCATCACAGGGATGATATAACAAAGTGTTGCAGTTACCTGGTGGTCGTGAGTTCAATCCCGGGATCAGGTAGTAAAATCCACATATACTTTGGTTCAGCAGGAACAAGCAAAAAGCAGCATCACAGGGACGAAATAACATAAGAATCAACAAGAAGATATTCTCTAGTATGAACAACCAAATAAGAACAAATCGGCACTTGAAGAAGGCCGAAGGGTAAACAGCCGAAACGTTGTCTATAACATCTATTACAACCAAGATGAGAACAATAGCGTGAATAAACCAATGTATAATAAAACAAATGACAATTCTTCATTTCAAATATGATAAAAACATGGTTTTAGATGTGCGTATTTTCCAATGTTATAGAAGAGGAGACTTTAGTATTAGATAACAAATCATTCTATGGAAGCCCATCATCAATTTCAAAGCAAACATGCGCGAATCCATTCTCAAGTAATTTCGCGTTTCTTATAAAAATAGTCTACTTCATTCATTGGTAAACAATTTATAAACATTTCCAAATATAGATTAATACTTTCATATATATAGAAAAAGAAAAAAAACGGAATCCGGAAATTTCTTATACATAATTCCTGTCATGGGAGTTTCTTTTAATTGAGTAGCAGAAAAAGGAAATAACACCAAAATGGTTTTGATATACAGTCATACGTCGACTCGCGTCCGATCGCAGATAAGTCAGAGGTCCCCATAAGGACTAAATAAAAATTGAAAAATTGAAAAAAAAAAAAAAAGAAAAAAAAAGAAAAAACAGAAAGCACATTGTACTGTATAACATTTTTTCTAGTTTTGATAACATACAAGATACCAGCATCCAGCATGAAATCACATTCCGCACAGTCTTTTGTGTTTGTTGCGTTGGCTAAGATCTGAAAATAGTGGATGGTGATGTGGATGATCCTGCTCGCTCTTTTTTAGTGTAGTGTGCATTAGCAGAAATTTAACTCTTAAATTCATTTAAGAAAAAAAAAGTCAATTTCAAGAAAAATAACCTCTGATTATCTCCCTTTGACCATTTTGTTAAATTTCTTTTTTTTTTTTTTTTATTCAATTCACAGAAGAGTTCCACTATTTTTTAATGCTATCCATTGAAGAATTCCACTCTCGGTTTAAAGCAGTTTATGAATTTAAGAGTTAAAATGTAGAAAAAAAAAATTTAAAAAATGAAAAAGAAAGAAAACAAAAAACACAACCCGTCTTATTACTATTATTACCTATGTAGGTAGATTTTTTTATAGGTACTGTAAAGTACAACACTATAGAGTATTTACATTTTGTTAACTGTAGTATTTCGACAAGTGTATGCACAATATAGATTTGTTTAGTTTAACAGCACATCGACCCTTGGTAGGTCATTTAGTGCCGAATTCAGTAGGGGGAAGGGGGATCCCATGTCCCCGTGACTAGAGACTTGAGGGGGGAGAATCCCAAATCCCTGTCACTGAGACAAATGCCACAAGAACCGGGATAAAGGGGGTGAGGTGGGGTGAGGTGGGGTGGGGGGGATCCCAAAAGCTTCTCAGGATGAATCCTGAGCATGCTAATGGTGATCGCCTCCCGACCAGCTGGCCAAGATATCCTGTGCAACTTCTCCCAGGACGATACCCAAGCATGCCACAAGGACCCCGAAGGGCTGTGCTTCTCTGAACTTAGAGGCCATGGCGGTTTCGAAGCGCAGATACTACACTTTGATCTTAGCCAAAAGGCCGATTTCCTCCTTTCGCACAATATAGAGGTTTAGCTAAGTATGTATGTGTCATGGTAGTTTATGTTGTGCAGTACATTTCACTTCATCTATTATGGTCGACTTATGCTCAGATCGAGTTACATCCATTCTTCCAGAATGTAACCGGAACGCAAGTCGACGCATGGATGTATATTAAAAAAAAAAAAAAAA
>VCCN01006896.1:6880964-6895347 GCA_006491835.1 Architeuthis dux
GTATCGCCCATAAATAAGTACACGCCTACCACTATGTTATAGTAAATTAATTTTCTTCTAAACTAAACATTGCAGTATTTTATTATTTTCAGTGGAACATTACACATAAAACCAGATATTATCAGGTATTATTTATGACCAAATTCTACAGCATTGAAACTCTGTTGGCAAAAATATGAATATGTTGCCATCCAATGAGTACAACACTACGAAAAAATATTTTTTTAATCCTGGAGAGTTTGGTAATAAATAATACCTGATAATATCTGTTTTGATTGTGTAATGTTCCACTAGAAAGAATAAAATCCTGCTATGTTTGGTTTAGAAGACAATTAATTTTCTATTAAAAAGTGGTAGGGATGTACTTATTTATGGGCGATATTGTATGTCGACACCACACATTATGTCTAAAAGTTCTCTATTTTGTTCGTGGTGTTGTACTCATCAACAGTCAGTTTAAAAATCAAGCATTGCATAAATTTGAAATTTTTGGTGAAATTAAACAAAACAGTTATAAAATCTTTTCATATGCTGACTGAAGTTTATGGGAAAGAATGCATGTCATGTGCACATGTGTTAGAGATGTTCTGAAGGTTGAGAGGATATCAAACATGATGAACGCTGTGGACACCCATGCACATCAAGAGCTGTCTCTTTATTGATGGAGACCATTTCTGAAATCATTCTGATGCTGAGCTGTTGATCATTTCAAAACCATTTATTTAATTTAATTAAAAAATTTTTTTTAACATTCTCTATTTTAATTTTTTTTAATTTTAAAATTTAATTTTAATTAATTTTAAAATTGAATTAATTTTTAAAATTTAATTTTAATTTTTAATTAATTTTGTCTCACCTGTTCACCTAACGCGCAGGAGTGTCCACAACATCTCCAACATCCTCTCAATCTTCACAAAATCTCTTGTGCCAATTGAACACACATTCTTCCCCCATAAACTTCAATGAGCATATGAAAAGATTCAGTAGCCGTTTTCTTCAATTTCACCAAAAATTTAAAATTGATGTGCTGCTCGATTTTTAAACTGACCATTTTTACAAGAAATTAGAAAAACATGTCTACTTCAAGCGATGGGTGAACTGAAGACGTGAGAGGATTGAAACTTTCAGGGGTTGTTATTTTTTGCCCATTTGAGTTACATACGCCCAGTCTCATTACTTAACAGCCACACCTTGTATAGCATTAAATTAAAAACTATTAATAATTAAACAAAAACAAATTATTTTCGACTGCAGTTTTATCTAACAGTAAAAAACTTCTACTGATGGTCTAGAACAGGCATGGGCAACCTTTTTCGAGCAGCGGGTCGCACGAGATATTGTTAATCATAAACCGGGCCACAAATTCACAAATTCACCGTCAGAATAATTTTTAGAATGAAGGAACCTTTTTTGCTAACAACATAGCTTGCATGCACCATTTCGCTGAGCTCTGATTGCCTTTTAGAAAAAAGTGTATTTAGGCTACCGATCTGTTTCTTTAGTGTTTCAATTTTAAGCTTTCTGATATCTCCTTTTAATTTATCATACCTGGAATGTTTAGTTGTATAATGACGCTTAACGTTCTTTAAATGCGGAGGGGGATTCAGAACATATCAGACACCTTGTAATCATTTGGCCACTTATCCTGGAATTTTCTCATTTCTTCAAAAAAGGTTCCCTTTTTCTTAGATGAAATTTTAATAAAACGTTATTTTCCTCATGGAATTAAGCGTGCCATTCAGAAAGTCAAAAGGGCGGCGGTTTGCCCATGGCTGGCCTAGAAGCTTTTTAATTAGTTCCATAATATCTTTTGGCTGTTCCTCAATGCAACAGAACACTTGCAATCTTTTGGAATTCAAATAAAGGAAATTCAATGGACCCAACTTGGGGCCAAATCCACTGTCTGAAGTTCTGAGATAAAATGGTTTCATTAGTCCACACATTCAAACTAGTATCATCACACCACTTCTTTATTAAATTTGACTAGTTTTTACCTTCATCTTAATTTTAGTTGTTTTTATACAACTTATTAATTTGGGTCACTTTCTATGGCAATGAATAACAGCGTGATCGGAAATAAAGAGTAAGCCTTCGGTGAGAATCGAACACACACCCTCATTGCCAGAGGGAGACTAGTTAATGCCTAGCTGCTTTTTACCAATCGGCCATGAAGACTTCATGGATTAGCAGAAGCCAATTCACACTAATAAGCTGTATAAAAACAACTAAAATTCGGATGAAGGTAAAAACTAGTCAAATTTAATAAAGAAATGGTGTGTTACAATACTTCATCCAATAATAATAAAGATTAGTATCTTCACCTTTGTTATTTTTAATTGTGTTTCTACCTAGATGTACTTTGGCTTTCCTCAAGAGTATATGGAGGTTCATTTTCGAGTTCATAATCTTTTCTAAAGGACTGGGGGGAAAAATTCTTCTCAGAAGATTTATGGTAAACAAATACAATCCTTCTCAGAGACATCCTTCAATGACACTGATTATAATTGGTAAGTTAAAAACAATCAGAATAATGTCACGGATATACTTGAACATCTATCTTTATCAGCAGATTCATGTTCAGACAAGTTGATTTGCGATCCAACATCAACAAAATTCTCTTTTAGAGTTGAATGTGCCCAGGCTTGTCACAACCAGCTTTATGTAGCTGTGAAAACTGAAGAAAACGAGAAAGCATACCTCCGCCAATGCCATGCACCAAGTAAAAACTGAATGAAAATCAGGTCATATAGAGCTACGATGCAGGGGATGTAACCGTTTCGATTTTCCATATTTTTCAAATTTTTTATTGCTTACCTCTTAATATATGAAAAATATCTCCTAATCGAAAACAAATTCCTGGATCCATCTAAAAATGTAATCACTTCTTCCATACCCCATTGCCCACCCTCCCACAAGAAGTGATTGGAATTCAGGGAGAACTTATAGAGATATGGCGTGAACAGACAGACACGAGTTAATACATATACCTCTTCAAACTTCATTGAAAGAGGTAAAAGATTTACTAGTGTTTAGAAGAAAAGTGTTTATTCGGTAAATGTAAAGTTGGACGTCTTATATTAAGGGAGATAACTTTCTCAAGACACATTAAGGGAGAGAACTCTAACAAAAAGTTGCAATTAATTTAAAAAGTCCATAAAAACATGAAAAGAAAGAAAATCACACGTGTATTTTATTGCCTTTTAAAAAATATTTTGTGTTTGTGCCATTTATGTTGTGTAATCATCAAAATAAAATATTTAAAATTTATAATACCCTCTTTTTTATTTTTTTGTTATTCGTTCGATGTGTAATTTTCTTTCTTTTCATGGACTTTTTAAATTGTAATTTTTGTTAGGGTTCTCTCCCTTATTATATCTTGAAAGAGTTATCTCCCTTAATATAAGACGACCAACTTTCCATTTAACTTTTATTCTGGTGTCACTTAAGCATTTTTTATGTTATTTAACATAATTCCTACTGTGTTCTGAGCAACAAAACTCACACAAATTAAACACTAAAACCAATGACTCCTTTCTGTAAAATTACTGCTCTATGGCTTTACAGCAAGCTTGTATGAGCACAATTAAAATTCAAAAAAGAGACAGATTTTCAGGGCCATTGGAGTGCCACAACTACATCCAAGTGAGGGCAATACTTACGGCTCACTTTCGACTCTCTCTCTGTCAGTCGAGTGTAGTCACCTCTCTGTGTGTAAGGGGTTAATTGAGGAAATTACATTTCTGTAATCTTATATTCTTTTCAGAAGTTCCTTTGTTATAAATGTCATTTAACAAATGTCTATAGAAGAAGTGACTTAGCCTTTATTTCTTGAACATTTTTGGTTGTTTGCATAGCGAACCTTTTGAGCCTAATAAAGAAGGCTTTACTTTGAATTTAGAGACTTACATATTTGGAGAAGAGATCGATTCATGCCTTTCCAGAGTCCTTTGAACTCGCATCGACAATTCCATTGTCTGCACTGTTACGCCACTCACACCTCCTCAAAATTAACAGAACACTAGGGCAGTGCCCGTTCCAAAGGTGCATGTTTGGAAGGGGCCGGACTTTATGGTGCGTGGAGCAGCCTGCCATAATTATCATGTAAAATCCGTCCGTTGTACAAAACTACGGCTTCAAAGTATTTTGGTTACTTCTCTTCAGTGTTGCCAATTTAGATAATTCAGTGCCAATTTAGGTATTTATATCTAAATTTAGATATTTCTAAATGTTTTATTTATCTTTATTATTAGGTTTCTCGTGAACCGCTGATCCAAAAAACTTCAAATTCGACACTGCACTGCCTTGTCTGCTGACTAATATATCTGGCAAATGTCAACTTCGTGCAATGCCCAATTGTCAAGAAATCATGGTACATACACACAAATTTCTTCAATTGTAGTTAGACGATGGCTAAAAAATGAATGAAAAAAATACTGACCTACCATCAGTTCAAAATTTCTCTTTCCGATTGCCCCTGTTGATCCTTAAGGCTTTGTAAACGCGACAGTAAAGCATCCCCAAAAGAATTTCGGTATTCTGGGCTGACGTGATCAAGTAAACTGTAGATGGTTTCAAAGTAACGGCTTGTGACCAAGTCATCGATTTTGTTAAAGTCATTTCCAACAATCTGAAAAGGAAGTGAGAGAAGAAAGAAAAAAAGGATTTATTAAAAGTAAAGATCGAATATTCTTTCATCAAATATTTAAGTAGAAAGCAAAAAATACAGTAAACACTGAAAATATTGAATATACTGATGAGCCAAAACATTATGACTAGTGACATATGGAAAGAATGACAGCTGTCTTGTAACAACGGTGTATGTCAGAGGTATATAAACAGGTAAGCTAACCTCGAGTAGGGGAATGGTTTCAGAAACATGAAGATTTCACTGTGTTGACCTGGCCACCAAACTCCCCAGATCTCAATCCCATTGAGCACTTATGGGATGTCTGGAACAACAGGTTCCTCCTGCAGAACCTCCACTTGCTGTTAACATCCTGGCACCAGATCCCAGAGGAAACCTTTTGAGGTCTTATAGAGTCCATGCCTGATCGGGTAAAAGCTGTTTTGCAGCCACATGGAGGACCCACACCTTATTAGGTAGGGGTGACATAATGTTTCCTTTACCCCTAATTCTAGGAATTGAAAAGTTGAAAACTGCAGTAACTGTTCCAGAGAAAAAAAAACAAAAATGAGCCAAGCACTTCCCATCATATAAAAGATCTTAACCCCATATAAAACATATGGGTGAATATTAAAACCCATAAGAACCCACTGTGACACCGGTGTCACATACAATTTAATTGATCTGCACAGTCTCTTATATAATATTATATTTTATCCTTGATTTTAACTCATGAAGTGTACTAAGTAAGATCTACTGAACATCCTGGTGCAGTCACGTGACTGTATCAATTTGCCTATCCAGAATCCCACATAATGTTCCTTCAAGTAGAAATGGGTGTGGGTTCTTATGGGTTAAGGCCAAACTGGTTTGGTAAAAATTTGGGAACACTGACCAGCTGTGGGAAGCAGTCAGAGATGAATGGAACAACATTTTTGCAGCACACTATAAACAACTATCGTACAGCTTGATCAAACAGCTCAGTTTTCTGAAGAAAAACAAGGGAACAGCTATCCCATACTAAAACATACTCTGCGCACAAACACTGCATTCACTGTTGTATAACATTGTCGAATATTTCATCTATAATTGTTACAATGAAAGAGTCTTTGCTAAAAATTTAATTAAAAAATTTGCTTCATTCTTTTTGAATGGGAGTGTATGCATGTCTAAGTCGAGTTTTTGAAGCCAAATCTTTACACAGGTAATAATTTTGTTTGGTTGGAATCTGTACCAGATAGGAAGAGTTAGGAGCAACTCTAATCTCCAGACATGAAAACCTTTCACCAGTTACAAATAACTAATCTATCTATATAATGAATAGTGTGACTTTTTCTGTTTGTTTCTCTTTCCATAACAATGGACTCTACCACTTAGAGGTAACAACTTTGCTAATAAAAATCTCTCTTGACCACCATTTGAAACAATGGACTCCACAATTTATATGAGTTCAATCACTTTTTAATAAAACCTCAGATGAGATTGATAAGATGTAAACATTTATTTACACTATTAACAGCTTTGAAGTAGTGAACTATTAGGTCTTAGAGTAAGTAAGAGAATGTGAAGAAACTGCTTGAACACCACAGAAACACGGTCAGATATATTTACAAAACGCATTACGGTCTCTATAATATATATATATATGCAATGGAAGAAAGAAGACTGAACTCGATTCCCTTAGAGTGATTGACTGTTTCACATTTATTACGATTTTCAAACTGAGCTGAAATACACTACCAGGGCCTTTTATATGCCCTGTGTGGAATTCTGGATTACTGCTGTCCTTCCTCTCCCTGTCATTGTTAGAGGCAGGGGGGGTTGATTTTCGGGTTGCTACTTTGACTGTCCAGAGAAGAGATAGGAATTTTTCATCCAAAAGTGGCTTCAGGAATCCTTTGCCCACTGTAAGGGAATCAAGTTCAGTCTTCTTTCTTCCATTGCATATCTATCGCTCTGCCCAACTTTAGGGTTCCTCTCCTCAGACAGGCATTGAGTACTCTTTCGGACACCATCGCTGAACATATCCGTTCTATGGACTTATATTTACCTAAAATATTTCTCCGACTATCTATATCTATATATCTCTATGATTTTTTTCACAGGTAATAACTAGTATTAAAATAATCTTCTATCCTAATTTGTTATAAAATAGGTCTGATTAGTTACTCAATAGAAACCGCCATGTGACCAACATCTTTTGGCAGGATGCCTTGTTGGGTGTGATCAATTAAAAAATTGGAAAAAGGGTTGATCAATGAATAAGTAAACTTCTCTCACCTTTTGTTGGATCACTAAAAAGTCTGAATTTTCAACAAACAAAAACAAAAAAAAACAAGCGTGAACGTTGTCGGACACAAACTAAGGGACCAATTCAGCATAAACCTACATTGTAAATTGACCTCCTCCACCCAGAGAAAAAACTTATTTTGGGGTGGGGAATTTTAAAAAAAAAACAACACAAAAACGTGTTTTCTAGACATAAGGAGTAAGTGTTTAAATTTTAAGACTCTAGCTCCATTGGTGCATTCTGTACACGTAACACATACATAGCCAGCCAGAATCACTTGAAAACTGAAGAAACCTATTTTGACTAAGCTGACAGGTTGACGGCTTCTAATATTTTGGCTGAAACTTGTTATGTTTTAGTATAAACTGGCATTTGTGTTTGGCATTTGGGGCCTCAGTCTGACTGACCCTCGGTTTATAGGGCAATCGGGGGGGGAGGCTAGTGAGAGTTTCCTGAAGGGTGTTTTATATGGGATAAAATGCAGAGCTTTGTTAGTCGGATCTGGTGTGCCATTTCTCTCAATAATTGGGGTCGACCTATGCAAGAGGCAGATTAGAAGAACAGTAAAGAATCTGTGTTTGACACAAGAAACACAGATTCTGAGCGATAAATGTTTACAATGAAAAGAACTAGAGCACATAATTCAGTGTCAATAATTCAGGTATTTTATATCTAAATTTTGATATATCTAAATTTTGATATTTCTAAATGTTTTATTTAACTTTATTACTAAACTATTAATGTCTTTATAATTATCATATTGTCGGATATAAAAATTATCCATCATTTGATTTCATATTTCTAAATGTTTTATTTATCTTTATTATTAGATTTCTCATAAACCGCTGATCCAAAAAACTTCAAATTTGACACTGCACTGCCTTGTCTGCTGACTAATATATCTGGCGAATGTCAACTTCGTACAATGTCCAATTGTCAAGAAATCATGGTACATACACACAAATTTCTTCAATTGTAGTTAGACGATGGCTAACAAAATGAATGAAAAAAATGCTGACCTACCATCAGTTAAAAATTTCTCTTTCTGATTGCACCTGTTGATCCTTAAGGCTTTGTAAAGCATCTCCAAAAGAATTTCGATATTCTGAGCTGATATGAGCCTGTGGGCCAGATTTGGTCCTTGGTCATTCATTTAAAATCTTATATAATTTTCATCAGAAAGTCAGTCTTATAATTTATATTGTGAAATTATTGTTTTGAATTCACAAATCAATAATATAATAATTGTAATTCATATTTGTCTAAAATAGAAATTAAGTATGCTTTCTGTGATACAATCAACATTTGAATGTGTGGTCTGAATAAAGATGAAAAAGGTTTCATAGGGCCCTCTAGATCAAAAAGGTTGCCCACGCCTGAACTAGAGTACCACATTAGTGACAAATGACCTTTTCCCCAGAGGGTAGTCAGGCCATGGTACTCCCTCCCTGAGTCAGTAAATACAGCACGGAACCAGTTCAAGGTAGGACTGGAAAAAAGCTGGAGAAATGATCCAGAGATTTCTAATCCCTGCCTGCCTGGATGCATGAAATCCATGTCAGAGAGGCGCATAAGCTTTTAACTTAAATACTTATCTACCCAAGGTACAGGGTTTTAATAAGCTAATCATTGCCTCAAGCTGTTATCTTAAATCAATGTTAGTGTTTGTAAATTTGAATTTATTTTCTGTACTAAAATTATAGTTTTTTTTACCATATCTCATATTAAGGAAAGATCTTGAAATAAACAATTTTGCAGCGTTATTGGGTAATCTTTGTTTTGGCATACATAAACCTATGCCTGTGTTTAACCAGCACACAAAAGCCTCAAAAGTCATACAGAGGATCCAAAAATTATAATTTTTTTTATTAAAAAGTATAATTAAACAAGATATTCATCAGAAATTAATGTAATAATGAAATTAAAAGCCTGTCTTTTGTTCTTTATTATGTCGTATGCACTGTTTCCATCGTACCTTGACGAATTCATGGTGTGCAATCTGATAAAGTTATCAAGAGTAGGACCAACTGAAGATCCATCTAACAGATGTAATAGGGGTTGGCATTTAAGGTGTGAGTATTTTAGAAATGTTTGTATTTGTGTGGTAAGCTAGTTTCTTTTGTTAGGTTGTTTTTGAACATATTAACAGAAACAGAGTTTACTGTTTTGACTTAAAGGGAGTTCCAGTATGAAAGGGATCTTGATCTGATGAAGAACAAAAGACAGGCTTTTAATTTCATCATAGCGTTAATTTCTGATGAATATATTGTTTAATTATACTTTTTAATAAAAAAAATTAATACTTTTTGGAGCCTCTGTATGCTGGTAAAACACCTCCATAGGTTTATGTATGTCAAACCAAAGATTACCCGTTATTGGGTTTTAGCCAATAAAAATATCTATTTTTAAAATAATAGCAGACAATTAAAAACTCCCACCGGCAATAGGAACCATTTTGTAGTAGCAGAAAAAACAAAACAAACTCGGCCATGTTGTTATCACCTGACGATTTTATAGTAAAATGCATTGTAGACCTCAGATCAGAAATTGCAGTATAAATCAAAACGAATTTAAAAAATCACAAGTAAGGCGGTCCCTCCTACAGAGCTAGTAGTATTGCTTTATTTTCGCATTTTATACTACTTCAACATTGCCGATACCCATGTAGTTGCACGATAGGTTTTAGAGCAGTGTTTACCAACCATTTTCAGTCCAACGCCCCCCTATGACACCTAGCTACATGTCAACGCCCCCCTCCCGCCCGTTTAAATATGAGAAGTACTCAACAGAGTTTTTAGAGACATGTGGTAGCTTGTCATTATAAGAAATAAAGAAAAACAATCAACATTCAGTTCAAAGGTTTTATTAGGAAAATGTCATAGCAAATATATCAATGAGTTTCTAAACAGATACTACTAAACAACAACAATTTGTAAATTAGAATCGTAGATGTTTATGGAATCTCCACAACGCCCCCTCTAGAAGCTCAAACGCCCCCTTAAGGTCCTTAGTCACCTCAAAGCTCCCTTGAAACAAACCCCAGGTGGTCGCTAGCGCCCACGTTGAGAACCACAGGTTTAGAGTTTGGGATAAGGGTGGGTGGTTCGAGAGCAGTCATGGGAATACGAAATGCGAAAATAAAGCGATATTACTCAGTGTTGCCAACTCAAAAAATATTTCCGCGCTAGTTTGACTGCCAAAAAACGCTAAAAAAGCGTTAATTTTTTTTAAATAGCCAGAAATGGCTAAAAACCACCAAAAAGACGCTAGAAATGGTCGGAAAATAATTATAAAATGGCCAAAATGTTTTAGGCGTAAACGCGCTAATTTAGCACTGCCAAAATAAGAAACGTGCTGAAGCTAGCGCGAAACGCGCTAAATTGGCAACACAACTGATATTACTAGCTCTGTAGGTGGGACCGCACAACTTAACTTGTACAGAAGAAAAGAAAAGAAAGGAATCCGTTTTTAATTGTCTGACATTTAATAATACAAAATAAATAAATATCCTGATAACCTAAAAAAAGAAAAAAGAGGCCGAATTTCTTGTTAATTGTGTTATTTATTTATCTTCTGCGTCACTGACTCGTGACACTAAATTTAAGTAAACATTCAGAGTTAATGACCTTAATTAATTTGGCAAGATCTAAATACGGGGGAAGCCGCTTATTGTGATCACTTTGGAACAGGCTCTTTTAGATATCAATAACAATAACAACAACCGGCTGATAACATTAAGCGAAAAGGATTTAAAAATTGGAACAAAATCTACATTCATTGTTATAAAAAATACTAAGATCTAACAAAATATAATTTCATAGGGCAGTACCCGTTCCAAAGGTGCATGTTTGGAAGGGGCCGGACTTTATGGCGTGTGGAGCATAATATTGTCATGTAAAATAATTTCCCGTCCGAAACTACGGCTTCGAGTATTTCGGTTACTGCTCTTCCTTGTTGCCAATTTAGATATTTTAGATTTAGATAATTCTAAATGTTTTATTTATTTTCATTAGATTTCTCGAGAACCGCTGACACAAAAAACTTGAAACTCGACACTGCACTGCCTTGTCTGCTGACTAAATGGCGAATGTCAACCTCATACAACGGCCAGTTGTTATCGACTAATCGAGTGCACACACACACACACAGATTTCTTTCAATTGTTGAAGATGCAGTCATTTTTGAAGGCACGAATAATTTAAAAAAAAATCATTTTAAAGTGTTTGGGACCGATTTATTTTGATAACAATAACCGCTTCATAACATTATCCGTGTTTATAATAAAGGGTTTTCATTGTGATAAAGAAATGTTAAATAAAAACATCTTTTAAAAAGGATTTAAATTTTTCCAGCCACGTTTAAAAAAAAAGTAAAATTAATAAGGGTGGACGTCCGACAAAAGAGTTTGAAATTTGAGTTTTCATAATCTTTCAAAGATCAAATCAGGGACCAACAATTATTAAGGAAAGTATTTCAGAAATATAATTTAAAAAAAATAATAATTTAACTGTTTTATTAAAGAGAAAAAACAACTTTAATTTATTATAATAAAAAACGTATTTAAATACCCAGACACGTTGAAAAAGTAAAGAAATAAGGGTGGACGATTGTAATTCTCACGAAAATGTTTATATCTATGTTTTTTTATCATCTTTCAAAGAACAAAATTACATCACAAATTATTAATAAAAACAGATTTTAGAAATATAAGAAAAATATGGTTTAATTAAAGAGAAAAACAATGAAAAACCACATTTTTAATATATATATATATATATACACAATAATAAAAAAAAAAGCATCCCAGCCACGTTAAGTAAAGAAATAAGGGTGGACGATGCAATTCATAAGAGATTTGTTTTTATCATCTTTTAAAGGACAAATCAGGGTTTAAAAATTATGAAGAAAAGTATATTTTTAAAAATATATTTAAGAAAAACATTAATAAATGGTTTCATTAAAGAGAAAATCCTTTTATTGTATCGACCTTGACAGATATGAAGTGTGAAGCAGTGTTACCAACTTTATTTTAAGAATTACATCCAAAATTGAGTCTGAAACATCTAGATTCTTCAGATATATATCTAAAAATCTAGGAACTATTATATATTAATAAATAAATTAATGTGACTTTAATCTTCAACATTTATTTTTATTAAAATGACTTGATTTATTAAAAAATACTTATTCTATTACTATAAATTAAATGAAAATATGACTTATTTTATTTAAAATCATCTAAATAGTAATTTCTGGCATCTAGATGCAACCGAAAACATCTAGATTTAGATGAAAGATATCTAGATTTAGATAAAAAAACATCTAAATCGGGAACATTGGACTGAGAAGTGTCAACCAGCATGGCTAGAATTAATTAAGTACTAACATAAATAAACACCGAAAAAGTGGATTTTTACAAAGACTTACCCGAAATCCTTGGTCAGAGAGATTAACACAATATTTTTGGTTGTCTTTCGTTTGTAAATTCAGATAAACAAGTGAATTTGTGGGTGGAAGAATTGTAGATATTTCGACGGATTTAACAGCATAAGCGATTTCTTTTGCAACAACTTGGGCCTCAATTTTAAGGGTATATTCGCTGTCGTTGTAAGGGCTACTCGTACTACTGTCGTTTTCTGCCATTCTCGATATCCACAGAGTTGGTCAAGCCTTGAATTAAGACCCTGAAAGAACCAACAATCCTTTTTTTTAAAAGAAAGAAACAGAAAATAATGTTATTATAAAGATATTATTGTTTTAAATAAAGGAAAATGTCCGGTACACGACGAACGCAGTGCAATGTGTGTGTTTATCAAGGGAGATAACTCCTATCGACCCACAACAGCTATTATGTCATAATTCAGGGTATCGGTTTTCATTCGGTTCTTGTCTCTCGCAGCCAGGCCAGTCAGAAGGTTCAGGAGGGTGGGGCTTTTGTCTTGCGTCATTGAGCATAGTATAGAGATCGGTCTCCTCCTTAGGAGCACCGTTTCCTCTTAGCGGTGCGTGTTTTGCAACCGGTGCACAAAGGAAATTAATGCGCGCACAAAAGATTTCAAATTCTATAGATAGCTTACAGAGTTTTTATTGAAAAAAAATATTGGTTCGCCATGTAGAATTCAAAAGTGCGTACACACTTTTGTCACTATAAAAAAATTTGCTCAACAACATTTTTGAGCACACTGACAGACTACTAAAAATTAGAGGGAACATTGCTTAGGAGAATTAACGGGATCGCCACAGGAGGCTCACTACATAAATCCCAGCATCTGATATTCCCAGATGGTCCCCCATCTAGGTACTGACCAGGCTCAACACTGCTTAACTTTGATGATCATACAAGAACTGGTGTGTGAAACATGATTTGGTCGTAACTTGGGTATCAGTTAACATACATATTTAGTGATACTAGTAAAATACCTATTGCTTTGCTAACGGTATACTTAGGAATGGAAATCTAAAGAACTGTATCTTCTGAAAACACTCCCTCTATCTCTCTTCTCTCCTTCTTACCCTAACCCTTACCCCCAACCCGTCGAGTCTCTAGTCTTTATTTTTAAAGTGAAAATAAAAACAAAATTGACACATCAGTAACAGGAGCAGCAGTAGTAGTAATTGTATTTATATTACCAGCTACCAATGAACAGATGCAGCAGAACTTGCTTAGCACCAGTTAATTTTGTGGTCACGTGTTTGCATTACCCCCTTCCTCTTTTTCTATTTGTTATGCGACAGACAAAATGACACATCACAAATTATAATATAGATTTCTCTTTTCTGCTTAATTTAGGATTTTAATTCATTACATCTTTTTGTTTTGATTCCGGCTACAATGATATGGACATTGCGAGTAAGCTTGAAAAAGGTTATTTTAGGAGATACCATTTTCTCTTCTTTTTCTTGTATGTGTGTAGAGCAATGATTCTCATACAGGAGGCACTTGGGACTCCCAGGGGAGGAATTTAGCCAAGGTAGGAATTGGGGAGGAATATCAGCCAGGGGAGGAACATATAATGCAAAGTATAATGGTGAAAAAATTACTAGATGACAATTCAAAATAGGGGAGGAATTGAGGAAACTTGGGATCCTAAGGGGAGGAATGTGACCTGGGATTCTCAGTCTTATTTATTGCATTGGATTTATAAAAAGCTATCATCTTTTCTTTGGGTGTGAATATGCACAGAATATAATCATATATTCAATTTGATAAAAGGCTTTTATAATTTGAATGTTTTTATGATTTTGTAAGATGAATAGTGAGTACATTTAGATGAGAGATTCTCAAATGGGAGCCACTTGGCTCCCAGGAGAGGAATTTCCTAAAGGGGAGGAACATAACATGGAAAGTATAATGGTGAAAGAAATTACTAGATGATAATTCGAAATGAGGGAGTAATTGAAGAAATCTGGGATCTAAAGGGACAGGAATGTGACCTGGGATCGAAAGGGGTAGGGATGTGACCTGGGAT
>VCCN01006896.1:6946895-6963793 GCA_006491835.1 Architeuthis dux
AGAAGGGAATGATTAAGTCAATGATCTGAAACATATTCAAATATAAGCGCAAGGATCCTGCAAATTGGCACTTTATAAACTGATAAAAAAGATTTACTTCAAAATTTTTCTAAAAAGTCAATATATAATACCCTTTTCAATTAACTTTTCTATGGTTTTATTTCACTGGACTTGGAAGTGATACATTGGGAATAATCACTGAAAATTTATTAAGCGTACATTTAATATTAAAAGAGATATAGCAATTTATTTACTGCCCATTGTATTTTTTTGTTCAGCAACAGGCTGTTAGATTAGTTTCAAGGCGTAAGGCATATTGTTTGAGAAGGCAGTCGGGCAACTAATCAAACATGGCTGCCAGAGTGGAAAGAGCTAAGGTACCTAATGCCTGAATTTTTAAAACAGTATAAAAAGCCCAAAACTGTGTTAATTTCCCGAAAACGTGCAAACACACAATCACACACAACCAGAGTGTATTTCATTACAATTGTCTGCAGTTGTAAAAATCTTATTTACTTTTTTTGTGACACATACACACCAGTAGACTTCTCAAAGAGATCTACAGGATATATATATCCCAACAGTCATAGTTGTAATGTTGGTATAATGTCAGATATTAACAGATTAAAACTGCAAACAAAAGACGTACTCACACAGATCCTTTATTCATACATATTTACAATGACGTGTGTCTTCTCAATCTCCTAAAACCAATATATGGCTGGTCGCTTACCGGAAGTTGATAAGTACTCTCCGGCCTAAGGGGAATAACTCAAAATAATTACTTCTATACTGAAATCTAAAATTGAGTTTTCTCTTTTGCAGAGGTACTTTTCTGAAGCATTTCCGTCCAAAAAGCACCCTCGAGTTGAAAAGTTTTGCAATTGATGACAGTCGCCATCCCAAGCCATACAAGATGCCTGTCCCCAGAGAGGAGATGCAGCTGAGCAGCGACCATGTCGATTCCCGTGCAGTGGCCAGGATTGCAAAACGCATGTCCTCTCCTTCCTTGGAGCATCCTGCCGTGGAACAAGCATTAACGGAGGCTCACCTTCTTCAGGATGACGACAATGACACGGACACAGATAATTTCCTGAGTGCCAACAAACCCATTGGGCTCGATGTCAAACAAAGGATAATGCCTTCACCGACAGAAGGACGTCAGACAAACCTGGCTAACTATTTTGTAAGTAGTTCTAAGTCTGTTACTTAAGAAAGAAAAATGAAAGATAGAAAGAAAGAAAGAAAGAAAGAAAGGGAGGAAGAAAGAAAGATAGGAAGAAAGAAAGAAAGAAAGATAGAAAGAATGAAAGAAAGATAGGATGAAAGAAAGAAAGAAAGAAAGAAAGAAAGAAAGAAAGGGAGGAAGAAAGAAAGATAGGAAGAAAGAAAGATAGAAAGAATGAAAGAAAGATAGAAAGAATGAAAGAAAGATAGGATGAAAGAAAGATAGAAAGAAAGAAAGAAATATAGGATGAAAGATAGGAAGAAAGAATGAAAGAAAGAAAGGGAGGAAAAGGGGAGGGAAAAAAGAGGAAAGAAAGATAGGAAGAAAGAATGAAAGAAAGAAAAGGGGGAAGAAAGAAAGAAAGATAGGAAGAAAGAGAGAAAGATAGGAAGAAAGAAAGAAAGATAGAGAGGAAAAAAGAAAGAAGAAATGAAAAGGGGGAAAGAAAGAAATATAGAGAAAGAGGTAGAGAAGATTAAAAAGAAAGAAAGGAAGGAAGAGATGAAAAGAAAGGAAGGAAATGAGAGAAAGAGGTGGAGGAGATGAAAAAGAAAGAAAGAAAGAGATGAAAATAAAGAAAGACAGAAAGAAAGAATTGATAAAAAAGAAAGTAAGAAAAAGAGGGAAAAGGTGGGGGAGATGAAAGAGAAAGAAAGACAGACCTGAGTTTCATCACTCATCTCACTCTTTCGTTTCTCATTTAATTGCTTTTTGATGGCTGGTCAGAAGTGCATAATTTTCTTTGGGTCTTTCTCGTTAGTCCCCTCCAAAAGTTAATGTCTATAATTTCAAAGTATGGAAGCATAAAAAGAAAAAAAAAGATTGCATTTTCTTTTGCTCAACAACTTGAAAACATTTAGGTTATTTTATGTTTAAAATATTTGTTTATTTTTTCTTAGATGTCACTGAGAAAAGACCCTATAGTTCATCAGAAAGTATTGAAGAAATTACCTGGTAAGTATATCATCCTTATTGCATGGGTTTTATGAGAAGTGTTTTTCACATAACAATTTTGTGACCAGAATTTTTATCTTTTGCTGTTAGTCCAAGGGGTATAATCAAAACTATATATGAGGTCCGTCCAGAAAGTAACCAGTCGTTTTGAATATCTCGAGAACCAGTTGTGCAGCCTTTATGTAACTTGGCAGCCTGTTAGAGGGGACCTTGCTGAACAGACACTCTCCTGTGGGGGTTACTCAGTCGGTAGTGAAACACCATTGAGTAGATTCTTCATGTCTCGGGCAGGATTTTTTGGCAAAACATCCCATCACCCAGGTCTGTCAGCAACCCCCCCACCCCAATAGTCCAGATTTGGCTCCCTGCTACTTCTGGCTTTGCCAAAAGAGATTACAGATTGTGGACGAGAGTAAGGAGAATGCGATGAAGCAGCTGATGGCGATCCCGAAAGAGGACTTTTCATACTGTTTTGATGCCGGGATAAGTATGTAAGGTCCCAAGGGGAGTACTTGAAGGAGCCTAAGGTACCATTCCCCTGCGGCTCCAACTTTAATTTTCACTTCATATCAATTTTTTTTGTTGTTGCGTCTTAGATTCATTTCGTTTGTGACCCGGACATTTTAAGCAAGTTCAGATAAGATTCAAATCCAAAAATCGCATGGAGTAATAAAAAAGTTAACTAAATTCATGTTTTCTGGTATGTATTTTTTTTATAATAAATTATGCGGTTACAATAGTCTCAATTAATTTTTTTTTTAAGCTAAAAACGTCTCTTCATGTTGAAAAGGTTCCCGACCCCTGTCCTAGGTAGAGTATTTTTTTCATTAATATTAAATGGCTGGATACTTTCCAGACAGACTTCATAATCTTGAAGAGAATTCTGAGAATAGATGTACAACTTATAGAAAGAATTGTCTGAAAATATGATAATTTGAGCTTAATAGTTTGAGTGAATTTAGAACAATCTTCAAAGGAGTTCTGAGAATTGGTGTGTAACCAACAGGAAGAAATGTCTTATAGACTAAAAATACATTAATTTGAGCTCATTATAACTAATAGCCTGATCTACATTTAGTCCTTGAGAACTGGACAAAATACCTAAGCTCTAAGTTCAAAAACAGAAACAAATTGGTATTTATTGCATTGCATTGATTTTCATTTCTTGGAGATCAAGAAGAGTCAAGTTATTTGTGACTTGTTTACTGTTGATATGTAAATAGACACTTTTATTAAATGTCTGGGTACTTTCCGGACAGACTTCATAATCTTGAAGAGAATTCTGAAAATAGGTGTGAAACTTATAGAAAGAATTGTCTGATACACTGAAAATAAGATAATCAGTGAATGTAGAACAATTTTCAAAGGAGTTCTGAGAATAGGTGTGTAACCAACAGGTAGAAATGTATTTACAATAATTTGAGCTCATTATAACTGACAGCCTGATCTACATTTAGTCCTTGGGAACTGGACAAAATACCTAAGCTCTAAGTTCAAAAACAGAAACAAATTGATATTTATTGCATTGCATTGATTTTCATTTCTTGAAGATCAAGAAGAGTCAATTCATTTGGGATTTGTTTACTGTTGATATGTTAATAGACACTTTTATTAAATGTCTGGGTACTTTCCGGACAATCTTCATAATCTTGAAGAGAATTCTGAGAATAGGTGTGCAACTTATAGAAAGAATTGTCTGATACACTACAAATACACTAATTTGAGCTCATTATAACTGACAGCCTGATCTACATTTAGTCCTTGGGAATTGGACAAAATACCTAAGCTCTGAGTTCAAAAACAGAAAAAATTGGTATTTATTGCATTGCATTGATTTTCATTTCTTGAAGATCAAGAAGAGTCAATTGATTTGGGATTTGTTTACTCTTGATATGTTAATAGACACTTTTATTAAATGGCTGGGTACTTTCCAGACAGACCTTATAGTTGTCTGAAGTATTCTTTGAACAAACCTTATTTTTTTCCTCACCACTGCTTCGGTAGGTCATGGGTTCAATCCATGGCCTTCATACCAAAGACAGTAAAAATCTACATCCATCAACCAAGACGAAAAAAAATAGAAACAATTTTTTTTCGACTTGGTTAACAGATTTTTACTGTCTTTGGTATGATGGCCATGGATTGAACCCATGACCTACTGAACCAAGTTTTGTGCTTTTAATCTGTTAGACAACAACAAAAATCTTCCAAGAAGTTGTTAGTTTAAAAAAAATGTTTTTTAAGGTTTTATGAGGGGCTTCTATTTACAATGTAACTGTATGGTAAATGTGACTGTTATTTTCCATCCGTCATATGGAAGCGAGGCTTTGAAGTATTTGGTTACTTCCCTTGTAGATCTTTACCCCTAAGACTTTAAAAATAGTACTCAATGCCTCTCTGCTAAGCACTCAGCATAAAGTGTTGTATTGAGGCAACCTGAAGAGGGATGGACTCTGCCTGGCTATCTCACCCAAGACACACTCATGATGGGTTCCCCAACGACCGGTGCTGGGGGACGGAAAACCCTGTTATGGGACATGTGCGTACATGTACGTCATTTTAATCAAACATTTTTTTAATCAATGCGCATTTTGGTCAAGACTGTCTTAGTTACACTTTCCTTGCAACAAAAATGGTGATCCCCAGTCCCATGTCATACCTCCCCTTCCTTTCACATCACACAGTACCAGACATTAGAATTCAGAAAACTTCTCTTTCCTAAACTATTTAAGTTGCTACAGCCCCCAGGGATTTGGGGGGTGGACACTCGATCAGGAATTCATGTAATGTTGCGTTAGGTTGCCAAAGATTAGAATTTGAATGGCTGACCAGTGACTGAACGACAAATCTTCTGCTTCAAGCAATATGGTGGCTGAATAGCTTTTGCTTCCAATTTACTCTTTATTTGGACATTTTTTTCTTTTCACATTATCATCTTCATAAACATACTAGTAGACTTACCCAGGATAACTAGGGCTTTTATTTATTTATTAAAATTGTTTATTAAAAAAGGAAATGGCAAATTTACTTTTGAAATGAATTAACATTTTAAATCAGGCATTAAGCATCTTAATAGATTAATCTTCAAAGGGTTAAGAAAAAGAGGTCATCTCTGCTGAAATCTAAAAATTTTCAAACTTTTTAATTGATCACTCCCAATACAGCATGTGATGGTGATTCATAATTTCCCTTGGAATGCTAGTTACTAATATGTTTCAAATCTGCACGACAAGGTTCTCTGACTAATATTCTTATCTCTGTTGTGTATGTCTCAAGTTTGTTTTCTTCTTTTTCTGAGACGTTAGATGAAGGAGCGACCCCTTTTCTGATCCCGCTCAGAATATAAGAAAAGAAACCTTTCTGTTTTTTTTATTTAAAAGTCTTCCAATTTTTCCGAGGCTTTTTTCTCATAACCTCTTTGTGAGCGCAGTATAGAAACCTTGGTTTGAAATCAATGCAGACACCTGGTGCATTGGGGCACACACACACCTATATACATAGATGGTTCGGATTCAGATATCCAGTAAAGGGTGTCCAAGGTAATAACTGAAGGATTTCCTTTCAAGTCTCTTGATACGCAGTATCGATGGGGGTGGGGGGAGCTGAAATCCTCTGAAGATCCTTTGATGCCAACTTCCGTCTATAAAGTGAGAGGGGAAAAAGAATTTCCGAGGAATCACGTTCAGTAAATCCGGATTGGCTCTTTGGAAGATAAATTGTTCTCTGCAGGAAATCGGTCCGAGACCTCACCCCCCACCCCCCTGCTCTGATGCAGCCAATAAAAATTCTGTGCAAATCTTCATATCTTATATTTCAGGAGAGTACCGACACCCTGTTGTGATTTTAATTTAAACTGGCTTTAGAAAATAAGATCTGCTAGCATTCCAAGGGAAATTATGAATCACTGCCACCCATATATTCTGTGTTGGGGGTGATCAATTAAAAAGTTGGGCTGGGATCAGTAAAAAATATATGAATTTTCAAAAAACAAGCGGGCACAAACTAGTGACTAATTTAGCATAAGTTTACATTGAAAATTGAACCCCCCACTAAAACACTATTTTGGAGAGGAATTTTCAAAAAACAAAAAAAAACTATTTTCCCTACTCATTGGGGGGAGTGTGTGCACAAAATTTCAAGTTTCTACTATGAACGTTTAGGGCTGGGCAAAGTCTGGCTACATAGATAGATAAAATTGAACCACCCCCTCTAAAACACTACTTTGGGGGGGAATTTTCAAAAAACAAAACAGCACTCCTTCCTTATGGATATTACATGTTACTCCTGAAGAAGGCCGTAGAATGAATCGGTTGAAATGTTGTGAAAACATCAAAGATGGGAAGAAAAGATTGGATTGTCCAAACAAAAGTTGGTATGTTAATGACTCGTCTCAAATTTATAGACAATACATTGACAATTCATATCTGGTTTCAAATGATGCTTTATATTCCCAACTGAAATCTTTTGAACCAATGCCTTGTCATCGTTTTCTGGCTGGTTGATTAAGCAATAGTACACAATGTGGAACAAATAGTTTCTTCCGATGCCAACATTTGGGGGTGGCCTAGGAGCAAAAGTTGGAAAAATTCCAGGATCTGAAATGCAGTGTGAATGAAACCACTGATGGTGTAATATGTTTCCCACCATAGTTGGATGACGTAGTTTCAAAGTCACTACAACCTTAAAATATCTGAAGTTCCTGAAACTGAATAACTCTGACAAAAATAAATATCTTGCAAAGCTCCAAAAGAGGGTACAAACTGCACCCAGTTGCTTGTGGCAATTATATTTCAAGCCACATAAATGAACTGGCGAGATATAGCCGAGGTGACCCGAGTTAGTGTTAGGTTGTTACACATGACATGTCATTTCTTTTTACATCATAGAGAACGATGCTAAAAGTGAAAGATTTACAGATGAAGTAAAGATGGATCCCCCTGAAATTGATCAAAATGAAACAGACACATTTTGCCTTGATACCAGATGATGTCATTGAAATGTCAACAGTCTTACCAAGATAAACAAATACAACATGTTTTTTAGGGAAGATCGCAGCTTTAACTTTGCCCGACCTTTTTGACAAGTTTAAAATTAAAAGAGTGAAAGACTTTTTAAAAACTTTTTGTCATCCAGTCCAGAAAAATTATGAACAAAAAAGAAAGAAAACAGAAGCATTTTTAGAGTTTTTTACTAGATTTACTAATGTAATTGCATTTTTTGCAGATTGAATGTAAATTGAGATATAATTCGTTATTATTGGAGGTTTTTGAGCCCTTAAACAGCAATGATGTCTACCCAAGAAGTTAGACTAATTTTCAAATATGATTTCAAATTAATGCTGCTGAAGCGGCTGATTACATCAACAAAACATTTGGAGTGAACACTACAACAGTACAAACTGTTCAGCATTGGTTCAATAGGTTTAGGTCTGCAAATATGGTTGCCAATAATAAACCTCAAGGGAGGCCCAAACCTGTTCTTAATGATGAGGAATTATCGATAGCAGTGACCAAGAACCCACAAACAACATTATATATATATATATAATTCATTATTATTAGAGATGTTTAGTCCTTAACAGCAATGGTGTCTTTTTAGCCCTTAACAGCAATGGAGTCTTTTTAGCCCTTAACAGCAATGGTGTCTACCCAAGAATAATTTTCAAGAACGATTTCAAGAAGTTGTTCATAATGATGAAGAATTATTGACAGCAGTGGCCAACAAACAACGCATGTGACCCACAAACAACGCAGCAATGACCCACAAACAACGTTTCAAGCACTTTCTGGGGACTTTAGGACTTCAACAGCGACCATATCACGTCATCTCAAGGCAATTGGAAAGGTTGAAAAGTTAGAAAAATGGATCTCCCATGAACTGAATGAAATGCTCTATGACAGTGCCTCACACCACCCCTCTCTTGCAGCATCTTTCATATTCACCGGACATTTCACCTTCAGATTTTCATCTTTTCAAACATTTTGAACTTCATATATGTAATAAAAGGTTCAATAATAGGGAAGCCATAATTCATGCTTTGATTGAATTTGTGATCACTTAACCTAAAGAATTTCATAGAGATGGCATATTATCATTAGAGGATTGTTGAAAAAAGGTTATTGGTTCAAATGGGTCAAACTCACGAATAACAGTTCAAACACTTTCTGGAGACTTCAACATCGACCATATCACGACATCTCAAGGCAATAGGAAAGGTTAAAAAGTTGGGAAAATGGTCCCACATGAACTGAAATGCTTCATGACTGTGCTACATCCCACACTGCTCAGCTGACTGTCTAAGCTTAGAGAATTGATATATAATGTCTTGCAGTATTGTCTGTATTCACCTGACATTTCTCCTACAGAACATCATCTTTTCAAGCATTTTGAACTCCATATCTATAATAAAAGATTCAATAATAAGGAAGCCATAACTCATGCTTTTACTGAATTTGTGATCACTAAACCTGAGAATTTTATAGAGATGTCATATTATCATTAGAGGATCTTTGGAAAAAGGTTTTTGCTTTAAATGGGTCAAACTTTGATTAAACATTTATTGTTTTTTGTTTAAATCATCCTTCATCTTACTATTAAAAAAACGACTTATATATTGCCTTTCTTTTTATACATTTATCTCTTTACTCCCCTCCCCTGTTTTCTTGCTTTTATCCCCCCCCCCATCTATATAGAGATGTAAATGTAACCAAAATACATGGGAACTAACTGATGTATGACTATGACAGAATGATATTTTTTATTTTTATTTTTTTTATAGAATGTCACCGTGAGCAGTTGGAAGACATCATGAAACGTCTGACTGGTTGGTTTGTGCTTCTTCATGCCAAATACAAGGAGAATAAGAAAAATATGGCTGATGGTCCAGTCTACCAGATCCCTAATTTGAGTCTCCATCGAGCTGCTAACAAGACTAAGCACCATTTTTCTGTGAAGAAAGAACTGAACAGCTTTTACAAATCACGTAAGTTTCATCTTATATAATTTCTAAATACACTTAATTCTCAAATGAGGACAAAACTTTTATAATGTTGGGTCAGACCCTGTGGTCGTGAGTCATTTGACATAATTTGTTAATCCCAGATTCATATTATCAGTGCCAAGTTAATCTCAGTGATGTTGTAGGAGTGTATACACAAATATTTATGTTGTAGGAGTGTATATAAAAAAATGTTTTAAGTTTTATCTCTTCTCTTGTAACAAGATGGTCTTCTCATCATGGCCCCTAATGAATGGGGAGGCTAAATAAAGACTGACAGGACAAAGAAAAGCTGACTGCTATTTATTTGGGAAAACCATCCCAGAGATGGAGAGTGACAGAGCCACACCCACCCCGGGCTAAGCTTGTCATCTATGCATTAGTTACATTGCATTGTGAAATATAAGGAAAAAACAAGGATGGGGAAGTCTTGAAAAAGAAATCTATATAATAAGCTCTAAATTTTGTTTGTTTGTTTGCCTTGAAACAATGTCGCCATTTCCCAACAAATCTTTACCAATTTTGGCATGGGGGTTCAGATGCATTCCAGAATAATGCATGAACAAAGGAAACCTGGGTCTGGGCTCCCTCCGGGGTAATATCTGATGTAACTTCCTTTTTTTAATGTGCTCTATCCCATAATAGTTGTTACATTTATAGATTTCTATAATAAAATGTAAAAACTATTATGGGACAGAGGTAAGAGAGCATGCCTCAAAGAATCCTATATTTGGAGACAAGTGAAAAAACTTCATCGTTCTACCAACATGAGATTTGCATTTAATAGAGATGTCTCAGCATGCAAAGGTTCTGCTCCAACTGGGCAATGATCAGCGACCATTAGACACTGAGAATGGAGATGTCACAATGTCATTGTGGAATGATCACCAACACATCTCAAGAAATGCTATTAAAGGTTTATCCTAGCCTCTCACAGAATTATAGAAACCATGAGTGGCTTTGTTAACGTGCCCTGGCTACCAGAAATGACATTGTGCAGGATGTTAATGCCACCATCATTCAACAGCTACCAGACCAATCCAGATGGCACAAATCAGTTGACACTGTAGTTAACCTTAACGATGTTGTCAACTATCCAACCGACTTTCTCAACTCTCTTTAACCCACCTGTGTTCCACCACACAGTCTGCGACTGAAAACGGGAGTACCCATTATGCTGCTTTAAAATTTGGATGCACCAAAACTCTATAACGGTACAAGACTAACTGTCAAAACTCTTCTTCCCCATGTGATCAAAGCCACCATTTTGACTGGTTTGGCAAAGATGTTTTTATTCCACAGATTTCCATCATCCCAACATATATGCCATTTCAGATCAAGTACCTTCTGTTTCCAGTGAAACTATCATTTGCTATGACCATCAACAAGTCTCAGGGACAGTCCTTCAAGTTTGCTGGAGTTGAACTGACAAGTCCATATTTCTTTCATAGTCAACTCTATATTGCATGATCAGACACCTTTTCATCAGAACACCAAACTGCAGAACAAGAAATGTTGTCTATCCCAGAGTTCCTGCTGACTGAAACACATTTCTGTTAGAATCGTTTCCGTTTTATATGTTGCATATCAATTTAGAATTACAAGAAAATATAGAAGGTAAACAAAGAAATATAGTATTTTTTAAAGTCAATAAACAATCTCAAAAGATTCACACATCATAGCAGCCTGAAAAAGATTCAACTTTAGAGATGTATGTGCATTAAAATTAAAAAGATATTAAATTGTTTTCTTTGTAAATCTGTTGACTGTCTGCCTAGATACCAAATTCGTTTGGAAAGAAAAAAACTCGAAAAAAGAAAACAAAAAGGAAATTAAAGAAAATAACAATCTCCCCGCCCCCCCTGGTCCCAAATTCCAACTAGCATCCCAGTAAGTGGTGGATGGGTATATAAACAATTGATAAAGAGGGGGGGAGTAGCTGACCCTAGTCATACCTATCTGAAAGTCATCTCTGCCCTTACGAATGCACCAGCCAAATGAAGATTTTGTTAACATAGCCGGCTGAAAGGTATATAATTATATACAAAAAGAACTACATAAAAACTTGCTATAAGTTAAGTCATTTAACCCATAAGAACCCAATGTGACATCAGTGTCACATACAATTTAATTGATCTGCACAGTCTCTTATATAATATTATATATTATCCTTGATTTTAACTCATGAAGTGTACTAAGTGACATCTAATGAACATCCTGGTGCAGTCATGTGACTGTATGTCAATTTGCCTACCCATAATTCCACATAATGTTCCTTCAAGTAGAAATGGGTCTGAGTTCTTATGGGTTAAGTTTAACAAAAAAAAACCTGTTTCTACATATTTGGCACCTGGGCAACACCAGGTACCTCTGCTAGTTGAATATAATCAACAATTCATCTCAAAGTTTTGGACAAAAACAAAGGTGTGAAATATTCCAAAGAATTCATATTAACAACTCATCTCAGAGTCTCAGACAAAAACATTGCGAGAAAGCGACATCAAAGAATAGTCCAAAACATTTCATTGAATATTAACAACAGCTCATCTGAAAGTTACAGACGGAAACCAAGTTCTAAAAAGTAGTTAGAAAAAGTTATTTCTTCAAAGGTAACTGTACTGTCTCTCCTTTTGGGTGCAGAATTTTCTGTGAGGGCATGTTTATGGAACATTTTGAGTTACAAAACTTTTATTGATTTATGCTTTCCTGCGGAAGAAACTTGTGAAGACAGGACAAAAGAATCGAGGAAGGAATGGCAGCAACTCTATACCAGACACACCCAAAAATAACACAAGATTTCTTCTTTCATCTAAGAATATTTTTCTCCCTACAGTATTGGCCTTATAATGCAAGCTTGTTCATGGAATAAAAAGATATTTCTATTTGTGGTTTCATTAGATTCATTCAATAATAATAAGTCCTTGTTACCAATTCACGGGAACAGACATTCTATAATTCTCTTGGGAAATACCCTATGATTTCTATGACTTCTTCTTTAGCATTTTCCTCAGAAAAAAAAATGGTGGAAGCTTTTGAAAATCAGGTTATAATGGTTTTTACCAAACAAGAATTCAAAACATAACAAAAGTCTATTAAATTGAGTGAATCGGAACATTTTGAACATTTTCTAAAGCAGAAGAAATTTGTAAGCTGGTACCGCGCTCTCTTTTTTTTCTAAAATCCATTATTTCTTTGTTAATATTAAACAGCTGCATTCTTTGTGGACGGATTTTGTATAAGTATTGAATCACTGTAGCCAATTCTGGCCCCATAACCGACCAGCCAAGTGGCGAGGTATTCTTCCATCTGTCTGTGTCAATCCTACTGGTCTCATTTTTTGGCATAGAGCATATTATGTCTTGATGGGTTTGCTCTTATTATTATGACTTTATTGCTTGTTTGTTCTTACCTGTTTAGCTGTGTTTAGTTTGAACGCATTTGGTTCATAACTGTATTTAGCTGTGTTTAAGAAAAGAAGCAGAGAGAAACAAAAACGTGCTTACAGGGCAATTGCCTGTGAAGAAGTGGGAATTGGGAAGGGCTCCCACCTTCCAATTGCCACTTCCGGGCTCCTGTTTTCAGTACCGGAAATGGAGCTTGTTAAATGGGGGCTGATGGGTAGGTTCTGATTCAGCATGTTTATTGACTTAACATACACATATACATATACATACATACATAAACATTACAGAGCAGTGGTTCTCAACCGGGGGCGGGGGGTAGTCCAAGTGGGGGGAATAAGGCTAGTAGGTAAAAATAAATGTTGTGGTGAATGTTTTTGCCTACAGGATAGTAGGGAGGTGTTTCTCACTAATAGACCCACAAATCAAAGAACTAGTTGCAAAAAAACAAGAACAGAGATCACATTGATGTGTATATCAGTTATGATAGCAGAATTCTTATTTTTTTCTAATAAATTGGAATTTCAAATGATGTGTTCTAATTATTTTCGCTTTCTTTGAGTAACAAATACACAGCAGCAGCTGTACAATTATAAAATTAAACTAATTCTTAGTATAAAGCTGTCTAATTATACAAAAAAATAAAATAATTATTTGAAATTATTCTTTGTTGCAACTTAAATGGAAGGGGGGGGAAGTAGTGATCTTATTGACAAAAGTGGGGAATGACCTTGAAAAGGTTGGGAACCACTGGTATCATCCCCAACACAGCATATATTGGTGGTGGTGATTCATAATTTCCCTTGGAATGCTAGTTATACTTATACTTATAAGTATAGTTATTAATAGTACATTATTTTAGTTAACTAATCTTTTATGCACACATTAATAACTCTCGACTAAAACTGTCACCAAAACTAGGTTTCTTCAGTTTTTAAGTTGGTCTAGCTAACTGGCTGGCTATGTATCTATCATGCGTACAGCCTGCACCAATGGAGCTAGAGGGCTGCAAATCTAAACATTCAATCCTTATTATATGTAGAAAAAACAGGGTTTTTTTTTAAATCCCCCCCCACCAAATAGGTTTTATTGGGGAGGTGTCAATTTGCAATGTAAGTTAATGCTAAATTAATCCCTTAGTTCGAGTCAGGCAGCATTCACACTTATTTTTTGAAAATTCAGACTTCTTTTGTAATCACTGCCCAACAAAATGCAAGAGATGTAACTTATTCATTGATCACCCCTTTTCCAATTTTTTAATTGATCACCCCCAACACAGCATGCTGCCAAAATATGTTGATCATGTAATGGTTTCTATTGAGTGACTAAGCAGACCTGTTTCTTTTGTGTGCTGATTGCACAATGTGCGTGCGCACAGCTTACAGGGAACTAAGCTTGCCACCATCTTTCTAAAGCGTCTACATAATCAACTGATGCATGAAGCCATATTATTTGCCAACCTTATATCAACGTCTCATTTTATTATGTTAGCATCTGTGTGAAATGAAGCGAGTTTATGTGTTACTGCTCGAGGCTCATCTCTGGAACTAACAGTTCTTTGTGAACTTGCGCACAAGATAGCAAATAAAATTTATCTTTACGTTGATCATATAACACTGTATGTTTAATATGAATACTCCATCTCAGAAGTATCGAATTATGAAGTTACCTGAAACATAGCAGAAGATAGTTGAACAAGATGGTGAATATGTTGTTGAACAAAATGGTGAATATGTCGTTTGATAAAGTTGACTGAAAGATAGCAGAAGATAGTCGAACAAGATAGTGAATATGTTGTTGAACAAAATGGTGAATATGTTTTTTGATAAAGTTGGCTGAAAGATAGCAGAAGATAGTGAAACAAGATGGTGAATATGTTGTTGAACAAAATGGTGAATATGTTTTTTGATAAAGTTGGCTGAAAGATAGCAGAAGATAGTCAAACAAAATGGTGAATATGTTTTTGATAAAGTTGCTTGAAAGATAGCAGATAGTCGAACAAGATGATGAATATGTTTTTGAACAAAATGGTGAATATGTTGTTTGATAAAGTTGCCTGAAAGATAGCAGAAGATAGTCAAACAAAATGGAGAATATGTTGTTGAACATAATGGTGAATATGTTGTTTGATAAAGTTGCCTGAAAGATAGAAAGATAGATAGAATATGTTGTTTGATGAAGTTAATGTTGACAAGCCAGGCTGCTGCAGGATCAAACTCCACTCCTACTTCTATTCTGACTGAAGATGATTATTGCAACTTTTGTATTGTATATATAATAAGGAAAAAATTATAAAAATATATTTTAGTATAAATGTAATTATTTATTAGAATGAAATAAGCCCCTGCATATTTGTAACGTAAATTGCCATAGATATGTAAGACATGTCAGTTTGGCTCAGTCAGTAAGAGTATAGAAAATACTCCTGCCGAGTCAGTAAGAGTATAGAAAATACTCCTGCCGAGTCAGTAAGAGTATAGAAAATAGTCCTACCGAATCAGTAAGAGTATAGAAAATAGTCCTACCGAGTCAGTAAGAGTATAGAAAATAGTCCTACCGAGTCAATAACAGTATAGAAAATAGTCCTACCGAGTCAATAAGAGTATAGAAAATAGTCCTACCAATCATTTGGTCGTGATTTCAAATCATGGTAGGGAAATGTTAATTTTATATATCGGTTTGGTTTAACGTGACGGGACAGACAAACAGTGAAGAGTTTACCACCCTGAATTAGGTGAAGATTGTTGTTTGTTTTTGTTGTTGTTACAGAGTTTGACTGGATTTTGAGAAAAATTTTAAAATGTGTCTTTTATTTTTATTTAATGAACTGAACCAAATATAATAAGAAGTAGCCTATTGTACCAATGATAAAATGACATCTCTATAAAATTCTTTTCATTTAGTGGTCACAAATTCAGTAAAAGCACAAATTATGGCTTCCCTATTATTGAACTTTTTCTGGCAAAGCCAATCTCAACTGCTCGTAACAAGGGACAGGTGGTAATGTGTTACATGATACCAGCAGTAGGAAAGAATCCTTGACCTGACTTAACTCACTTGTATGTCAATCATCGTGGCAAGCCAGTGTCAAGTTCTTTGTTTGGCAGTTGGACAGAACTTGAGACTACTCTTTCCTTATTATTAAAAAAGGATAGGTCTGGTTAGTCACTCAATAGAAACCGCCACGTGACCAACCTATTTTGGCAGTATGCCATGTTGTGGGTGATCAATTAAAAAATTGGAAAAAGGGGTGATCAATGAATAAGTTACTTCTCTCACCTTTTGTTGGGCAGTGATCACTAGAAAAGTAAAAAAAATTTTTAAAAAGTTTCAATGCTGCCAGACACAAACTAAGGGAACAATTTAGCTTAAACTTACATTGCAAATTGAACCCACCCCTAAAAACCTATTTAGGGGGGAATTTTCAAAAAACAAAAAAATGTCTTTTCTAAACATCATCATTATCATCAGCCATTATAAGTCCACTGCTGGACAAAGGCCTTTCCCATCTCCTTCCATGACAACCTATCTTGTGCTAACCTCTGCCAAGTCTTACCGGCAAACTTTTCTATCTCGTCCCTCCATCTTGTGTCTGGTCTTTTCCTACTTCGTTTACTATCCCATGGGCATCAATCGGTTAGTCTTTTCCCCCATCTATTGTCATCTCTTCTTTCTAGGTGGCCAGCCCATCTCCACTTTTTCTGCTTAATTAGTTGTATAATATCCTTCAATCTAGTCCTCTAAAGAGTAAATGTTTAAACTTTCAACCCTCTAGCTCCATTATTGAAGCCTCTATAAATGATAATACATAAATAGCCAGCCAGCCAGACCCAGTGGCATAGCTGGGGCGGGGGGCAGCAGAGGAGCAGTCACTCCCCCTGAGAACATTCTTTAAGAGTGACTCCTTTTCGACAATTCTTTTCAACTCTTTAGTTCCCTAGTGGGATAAAGGTTGAATCTCATTATTTTTCATTGGTATTTCTTTTACTTTATCCCATATGGGTCTTGGAAGAACATTCTGGGCTTAAAACTATATTCAACCAACCTCCCAATGTTTTGAACTCTGTGTTCATACATCTTTTTTGTCCTTATTTTACATTTAAAATGTAAGATAAGTAAATCGCATAGAGGTTTTTATTATATTTTCATTTTAGATCTATATAAATATATATGAAATCGACAGAATATGATAATTATAATAAATGTCTTTATAATTATCATATTCAGTCGGATATAAAATTAACCATTCCTTGATTTCATACTGTCGGCAGAAGGGACCACTTCATATTACGTGCCTAAAAATACGATCGGTTAAGAA
>VCCN01006896.1:7016989-7030647 GCA_006491835.1 Architeuthis dux
ATCAACCTGGTTGTGTTATTTTTTTTGTCAATATCAATTTTTTTTGTATCTGTTTATTATATTGAATGTTATTTTTTAATTCCATGTTTTATTTAACTTTCTCCTTTATTTTTTTTATATTTTCCATTTTTGGTCACTTTTTGGGCGAGGCACCATATATGATTACTTCATCAGAGGAACTTTTGCCCCCATAAACAGAAACATTTCAGAAATTTTGCAACTGTAAATATCTTGTAAAGTTTGTTTGGATATATAAAATATTTTAGGGGTCCGCTACAAAGGTTTAAACATGCAAAGAAAACTTTATATTTTCATCATTTTTCATGAGAAAAATTGTGGTATGTTAAAAAATATACGTAGCAGCAGACAGGTTAAATCCTATTTCTTTGAGAGAAGAATGTTTTGTTCTTTCCTTTGATATTCAATAACAATTCCATCTTTAAAACACAAAAGAACAAAGTTTGACTTATTTTCTGGATTCGTCTTTGCTTCTAATTTTATAGGAAATTCAATTAGTTCTTTAATTAGCTTTCAACCAAATCACATTCAGATAATTATCACAACATATCATTGTAATATATAAACACAAATCAGACATCAAAATAAATAAGATGAAGCTAATTCTGAATAATCTAATTAATGGCGACTGTTTTAGATTTTAGATTTTGCTCTTTATTTTTGGTATGCAAACATATAAGCAAAAGTGATCTGATTGTTTGCTGACAAGGAAGAATTGTGAAAGGAAATACAGTAAAAGCATCTAACATAATAGCTTGAATGAAGACTACTCTCATTGCTACAGTGATGTCAGGAGTAGAGCTGTATTCTATTTAGAAGAGCTCAATTTGCATAGTAGAGCAGTAGTAAGAGTCTGCATAACTAGCTTTGTAAATATTGCTCCACGGCAGGTGCCAACGTGACTGGTTATTTGTTAGAAGATTTTAACCCATAAGACCCCAGACCTTGAAGGAAGATTTTAACCCATAAGACCCCAGACCCTTGAAGGAACATTATGTGAGATTCTGGGTAGGCAAATTGACACACAGTCACGTGACTGCACCAGGATGTTCATTAGATGTCACTTAGTACACTTTATGAGTTAAAGGCAAGGATAAAATATAATATTATATAAGAGACTGTGCAGATCAATTAAATTGTATGTGTCACTGGTGTCACAGTGGGTTTCTATATGTTTTAAGATAGTGTGGCGCCTGTAGCATATGTTATGAAGGGGCCCTAAATTTGTAAAAATACACATAAATATTAGAACACAATGTTTTTATGTCTGTAGTAAAGTACTTTTGAAATGGAAGTCACTATTGAAATGATCTTGTGGACGGCTTTAAAAGAACCTGGACCCATTTCTACTTGAAGGAACATTATGGGGGATTATGGAAGGCAAATTGACATACAGTCACATGACTGCACCAGGATGTTCATTAGATGTCACTTAGTACACTTCAGGAGTTAAAATCAAGGATAAAATATAATATTATATAAGAGTCTGTGCAGATCAATTAAATTGTATGTGACACCGGTGTCACAGTGGGTTCTTATGGGTTAAATTTTGATTTGCACTAATATCTATTTCGGTTTGTGCACAGTAACAAGCCGTGCAACCTAGCTCTTTGTTGGAGAGTTGAATGAAGACTACTCCCACTACTATTGTGATGTCACCTCCTGCCACTTCTATTCAGCTGAGGGACAAGGAGTATACATGGTTGGCAGTTGAGTGACGTCAGTAGTGCTCGATTTGGTGAGTTAAGTCGTTGTGAGGGACAAATAGTATAAGACAGGAGTTATAGTACAAGTCACCAGAAGTTTTTTAACAGTATCAGTTGGATACAAATTCAACTAAAAGAACTAAAGGATGTATATGTTATGTCGAATCAGTGAAATTGCCTAATTGGCGAAATTTACTTATGTTTTTGTAAAAAAAGTTTGATTTCACTTTGATTACATAAACTTTTCGCATAATACATAAACGGTCACACAGTACACAAGCTCACTAAATGGTGTCTCCCTGCCGACTGAGTAACCCTACAGGTGAGTGCCTCTTCACACATCCGCAATAAGGTCCCCTCTGATTGGTTGCCGAGTTATATCAAGGTCGCACATTTGGTTCTTGAGATATTCAAAATGGCTGGATACTTTCTGGACAGACCTCGTATAAATGTCATGAAATAATTGTATGTTTGTATTTTATTCTTCATAAATATTCAGGAAAGATTTGATTAATAAATCCTGATATCAGAACTTGGTTTTTCGATAGTAATCCTTCAGCTGTGCAGTCAACCTTATTCACTGATCTCATCAAGAATCAATACTCTTGTCTTGCCAAAAATGTCTTGGTTTATAGATTATCAATTCTGCATAAAAACCATAAAGTTTCCATCGAATTAAAAATTGGGAGAAGCAGCTACTTGCACAATATTTAGACGGAGATGGATTAGAATTACTTTTGCACGACGCAGTTTGTTGCATCGTGGATGTTAAATAAGCAACTCCAACTCTTCGTGTGCACAAAAAATATGACTGAAGTTGCACAGATTAAATGAATTCTTTTGCATCAACCAAAAAATTCCAGACAGTCATGTCTCCAAGGAGAAGTGTCTTCATAACGATTGTCTGAAATTCCGAGACAGAGTTTTTCATCCTTCTACACCAGTGATTCAGAACGCGGGGCACAAGGGGGCGATGTGAATACATTGGGGGGGCAATTTTGGAATTAGGGCGTGAAGAGCGAAAAGCGCTAGTGGCTCAAAACTGAATTTGTCACGGCGTGTATACTTTCAAGCATATATGCCTATCATAGTATATCAAGTGTTAAGGTCAAAACAACAAATTATATACCCGAGACGAGAAAACGGATTAAAACGATATTAAAATAAATGTTTCGTACAGATAAACAAAACCGGGAAACAAAAAAGACTCAGGGATTTTTTGGTGGGCAATAATTGTAGTTTTTTATCAAAACATTAAAACAGGAAATATTCTGGGGAGAGAAAATAGTCCGGTTGACTGTTGAGGGAAATATTCTGGGGAGAGAAAATAGTCCTATTGTGGAAAATCAAATAGTGGGGTGTCAAAATGTTCAAATGGTTTAAAATGTTGATTTTGGTCCACAGCCTTTAGAAAAGGCAAAAGAAAAAGGAAGAAGAGCCTATATCTCCTCGGAGATAAGATGATCGTGTCTCCCGGTCATTTACATTTTCGTCGTTCCTCAAGGGACTTAACTCCAGATACACGACCCAAGATTTATCTCCCTTCCATTCTCTTACAGGGGTGGGGGGGGGCAATTTGGAATTTGGGCATGAAGAGCGAAAAGCGTTCCGTGGCTCAAAACTGAGCCTAAGGAAAAATACTTCATCTCAGAACTTCAGACAACACTAGGAAGGCTGGCGAACATTTAGGAAGATACAATTTCAAACAGGTCTGGTTAGTCACTGAATAGAAACTGTCAAATGACCAATGTCTTTTGGCAGCATGGAAAAAGTGGTGATCAATGAATAAGTTACTTCTCTCGCATTTTGTTGAAATTTTACTTGATACCTACATAGTTAGCCAGACTGCCAGACCAACATCCACCTCTCTCAGCTACACCCCTGATACAATACTATTAATTCCTAATTACATAATACTAATAGCTACTAATTTTACTATAGATTCTATAGTAACTAAGGCTTAACTCATTAACTTTGTGAGGTATAAAAGTGTTGTGGTTATTAAATATCACCAATAAAAAAATTACAAAGATTTTAGTAGGTGACCTAAAGTTTATTTTATCATTTTTTTACAAAGAATTTACCACATGATATACAATTAAATTATTTTTCTTAGTAAGGAGGACATTTTTTTAGCTGTTGGGGTTGGACGTGTAGCAAAAAAGGTTAAGAACTACAGCTCTCCACAATATTTTAACTAGAATATCTTTATAACTGTTGTCTGAAGTTTTAAGAGGAAATCTATCCATTATTCCACAGATTATTTGAATTAGAACCTTCATAATAGTTGTCTGAATTTCTGAGATGAAGTATTTTTCATTATTACACACTTTTTCAAACATTTTGGCCAATATATTATCAGAAACCGTCAACCAAAACTGTCACCAAAATCATCAACATAGATTTCTTCAGTTTTTAAGTTGGTCTGGCTGGCTGGCTATCTATGTAGACATCACGTATACAGACCACCCAATGGAGCCAGAGGTCTTAAAATTTCAACATTTACACCTTATTATGTCTAAAAAAAAAAGTTTTTTTTTTTTAAAATTCACTCTCTAAATAGGTTTTTACTGTCCAACAAAATGTGAGAGTAGTAACTTATTCATTGATCACCACTTTTTCCCTGCTGCCAAAAGACATTGGTCATATGACGGTTTCTGTTCAGTGACGAACCAGAAATAAATAAACATGCCTAAGCAAGCACCCAGCAGCCCCCCTTCAGTTTCCGATCCCAGAAGTAGGAACAGGGAAGGCTCAGTTCAGCTCAAGCATAGCTCTTATCAACATGTGTTCTTTGTATATCCTTTCTTAACACGCTTAAACATGATTACGAATCAAAACGCATTCTAATCTTACACAGCTACTACAGATAGAACAACGAGGCCGCATAAACACAATAGGAACATTACATTTGGCGACGAGGTAAAAGATAAAAAAAAACAAAAAAACAACACAGTATTGTGTAATTAGGAATTAATCAGTTAAGCCTATTTAAGTTTCTTAAGATTATTTGAATTAGTTCATAATAATTGTCTGAAGTTCTGAGATGAAGTATTTTCATTATTCCACACGTTTTTGAATTAGTACTTTTATCTTTGTTTCTTTGATCATAACATTTGGCCAATAGGCTTCGTAAGCTTCTGTCTGAAGTTCTGAGATGAAATATTTTTCATTATTTCACCTCAGCTTCCACTTCCCACTGAAACCATAGAAAAAAACAAGGGTCCTCAAGAAGATGAACAAGGGGTATGTAGGGGTCTGAGAGTATAGCCATGGTGCACACTGATGCACGATGTCAAAACTTTGTTACAAAGCAGCTGATAAATGCAACCAACTAGGCACGCTCTCTCCTCCCTCACATTTCCCCTCGTATTAATAAACTTGTTGCATAAAAACAGACTCAACCATCTCACAATTTAAGACTGATGTATTCAAGACTGAATTAATCACTGAGTATCTTATGAAACTGGAAGATAACTTAAAGAATATTTCCCAAACCTTTCACTAACAATTAGTTATTATTAAAATCAATAGAATTATATAAATTTTTGATCCTTAATTTTTAGGAGTACATAGGAACCTGTCAGAATACCCCAGGGGTACACAGGAACAAAAAGGTTGGGAACCCCTGCCTAAGAACTATAGAAGCTTTGGAACATCAGGGTAAAGGTTGTGTCCATAATAATTGGCAGAATTGGAACCGTACCCAAGACACTAGAGTCTGGACCGGAAGAATGAAACATTAGAGGTAGGGTTGAGATTTTTTAGACCACAGTATGATACCGTTGCTATGTTTAGTACAGTGATAGAATCTCTAGATCAGAATCCACTGACGTATTCAAAGAATTGATCACTGAACATCTTATGGAGGTGGAAGAGGAACTTTATGGATATTTTCGAAACCTTGGTGACAATGGAAAACTTCTCAATCCTATAATAACGGTGGGGAAATCAAATTCCTGGCTAAAAACCTGAGATGGTGGAACAAATATGGCATCTTATAACTAACTTTTCTACATTTTAGTGTTGCTTGTTATCACAACATTCTGGGTTGATACACTCTTCTGAAGAGTGATGTTAGGGATCGAATCAAATCACAGGTTAAATCCTAAAACACATGAAAATGATCTCCGTAGAGCAGTTGCTAAACTTTCCCCTCATATAATAAACTTGCTGCCAAAAACAGGCTTCACCATCTCACAATGTAAGACTGACATATTCAAAGAATTAATCCATGAGTATCTTATGAAGCTGGAAGATAACTTAAAGGATATTTTCCAAACATTTCACTAATAATTAAATGGAGCACTTATTAAAAATCTGATTTTATCATAGGCTCAACTATCTCACAATCTAAGACTGACGTATTCAAAAAATGTAATCCATGAGTATCTTAGGAAGCTGGAAGATAACTTAAAGGATATTTAGCAAACCTTTCACTAACAATTAAATGTAGCTCTTATCAAGATCAATATAATTTCATCAATTTTTGATCCTTAATTTTTGTGGTCACATGGGAAGTTATCAGAATGCCCAAAGGGGTAAAGAGGCCTGCACGCCCACTTTGACGGCAAATTAGAGGCCTGCACGCCCACTTTATTGTAAAATTAGAGTCTTGCAACCCCCAGCCCCTAAAAATCATTAGGTACGGAGAGTCTGTTTCTGAAAGAGAGAGAGACTAGCATTCCAAGGGAAATTATGAATCACTGTCACCCATATATGCTGTATTGGGGGGGTGATCAATTAAAAAGTTGGAAAAAGAGGTGATCAATGAATAAAACAAGCAGATACAAACTAGTGACCAATTTGGTATAAACTTACATTGCATATTGAACCCCCCCACTAAAAACCTGTTTTGGGGGTAAATTTAAAAAAATAAAAATAAAACGTTTTCCCTACTCATTGAGGGGAGTGTGCGAGCAAAATTTCAAGTTTCTACTATGAACATTTAGGGCTGGGCAAAGTCTGGATACATAGATAGATACATATAAATGTCAGAACACATGAATAACCTAAAACCAGCAACAGTATTTAAACCGGTCTGTTTTGGGTAGCAGTGATTAAAAGAATTTATTACCAACTGGAGAGAGCGATGCTAGGAATAACTCTAAGAGATAGAAAAAGATCAACATGGATCTGAGAGCAGACCAAGGTAAGTGATATCATAGAAGTGATTAAATGATAAAAATGGAGGTGGGCAGGGCACATAGCAAGAAGGGAGGATGACAGATGGTGAAATGGTTGGTTGAATGGTGCCTAAGGGACAGCAAATGCAGTAAGGGAAGACCAGACAAAAGATGGAGAGATGAGAAAGAAGGATCTGCTGATGAGACACTGCAGAGATTAGCATGGTCATCATAGAAGGAATTGGGAAAGGCCTTTGTCCAGCAGTGGACTTGAAATGGCTGATGCTGCTGCTGATGATGATGATGATGAACACTATTTGTCATGTGGAACCCCCACCTCCCAAAAAATCTTATATACCTCAAACAAGAAGGCTAAAACCCCAAATGGTGTGACAGACTTATTAGAAACCATCAACCATCAACGTCAACATAAGTTTCTTCAGTTTTTAAGTGGTTCTGCCTGGCTGGCTATCTATCTACAGAATCGCCCATAAATAAGTACACCCCTACCACTATGTTAATTTTCTTCTAAACCAAACATTGCAAGATTTTATTATTTCTAGTGGAACATTACACAATCAAAACAGATATTATCAGGTATTATTCAATGCTGGAGAGTTTGGTCATAAATAATACCTGATAATATCTGTTTTGATTGTGTAATGTTCCACTAGAAATATTTATGGGCGATACTGTATGTATGTGTCACGTGTACAGGCTACACCTATGGAGCTATAGGGATGAAAATTGAAACATTTACTCCTTATTATGTCTAGAAAATATTTTTTTTGTTTTTGATAATTACCCTGCAAAAGAAGTTTTATGCGGGGGGAAATTTACAATGTAAGTTTATGCTAAATTGGTCCCTTAGTTTGTGTCTGGCTGTGTTCACTCTTGTGTTTTGAAAATTTGGACTTTAGTAACTTATCATTGATCACCCCTTTTTCCAATTTTTTAATTGATCACCCCCAACACGGCATGCTGCCAAAAGACGTTGGTCACGTGACGGCTTCTATTGAGTGACGAACCAGACATGTTGTGTTTTGATATGTTGTGAAAGGAGAAGGCAAAAAAGGAACCAACAAGAATTCCATTGTTCAAAAAAAAAAACGAATGCAAAAATAACAAAAATAAGTCTGATTAGTCACTCAATAGAAACCGTCACGTGACCAACATCTTTTGGCAGCATACCGTGTTGGAGGTGTTCAATTAAAAAATTAGAAAGAGGGGTGATCAATGGATGAGTTACTTCTCTCACCGTTTGTTGGGCAGTGATCCCTAAAAAAGTCTGAATTTAAAAAAAACAAATGTGAATTCTGCCAGACAAAAAATAAGGCATCAATTTAGCAAAGACTTACATTGCAAATTGAACCCCCACTAAAAACCTATTTGAGGGGAAATTTTTAAAAAATAATAAGGAGTAGATTTTGAAAATTTCAGCCCTCTAGCTCCATTGGTGCTGACTGTATGCTTGGTATATACACAGCAAGTCAACTGGACCAACTTGAAAACTGAAGAAACCTATTTTGACAGTTTTGGTGACAATTTTGGTTGACAGTTTCTAAAATCATTATGCTGACCATGACCATTCAATTCGCAAAACTGCCACCAGGGGGCACTGGCTGTTTATCAAAGCAGCAGACAGATAATTCAGTAAAGGAACTTTCCTTTTAGTTCTTTTGTTGTTTGCCTTGAGTGACCACCCACATTTGGTCTTTTGCAGAAGATACTATTTGTGTGTGTGTGATCAGCTGTCTGTAGATTGTCAATCTCCAGACCAAGTCTGGAGTTGACTTTGTTTTTCTACAATAACAATCCTCAACTAATTTAGGGGAGTAAACTCTTTGCTGTTTGTCTGTCCCATAACGTTGAACCAAACTGTGATTTGAAATCACGACCAAGTGATCAGCAGGCAGATCTCTTACCAACTGACCTAAACTGATAACTCTTACAAATTTATGAAAATTTATGTTAGAAATAGGTAAGTATATATTTATATATATATTTATACTAAAATACAAAAAAAAAACAGTCCACGTTCTGACCTGCTGAAGAGAAGATCAAACTGGTTGTGGTCCTGAACCTAATATCTTATTCTATATAATATCGGATATTATTAAATACCTAAAAACTTCCAACAAGTGTGGCTTTTCCTTACTTTTTAGCTTTTTTCTGAGATATGTATAGATAATCACTGCTACCCACAACACTGGTTTATTACTGGGTTTAGGTTATTCATGTGTTCTGACATTTATATGCATCTATGTATCCGGACTTGGCCCAGCCCTAATCGTTCATAGTAGAAACTTGAAATTTTGCACATACACTCAATGAGTAGGGAAAATGTTTTTTTGTTTTTTGAAATCCCCACCCCCCACTAAATAGGTTCTTAGAGCGGGTTCAATATGCAATCTAAATTTATGCTAAATTGACCACTAGTGTGTGCCAGCTTGTTTTTTGAAAATTCAGACCTTTTTTTTAGTGATAAAATTTTTTAATTGATCACCCCCAACACAGTGATGTACTTCTCGAAGAAAATGCACAGTAAATATTTTTTAATAAAAGATACACCAATCCCTTTGTCTATAAATTTCAACAAGACGCAGAGCATCAAAGGTTGGTATAAATATGGAGAGATCTTTTGACTGGTGCATGTGTCCGAGGTTAAATCTAAACTTCTTTTATTTACAAATCCTGAACTGGATCTTGTTTTACTTTATCCTTCCAAGACATGAAAAGAAATGTTGTTTTTTTTAAATCAATGTTGATTTTTTGTTGAAGGAAGTCAAATGAAAGCTTGCATTTTACCTGAACATATTTGATGGCAAGCAGACAAAAAGTCTGTCTTGTGTCTAATCTTATAAAACAACTGGAAATAAAAATAAACAAATACAGGTTTGGTTAGTCACTCAATAGAAACCGTCACATGACCAATCTTTTGGCAGAATGCCATGTTCGGGGTGATCAATTAAAAAATTGGAAAAAGGAGTGATCAATGAATAAGTTACTTCCTCTAGCTCCATTGGAGTGGCCTGTACTTGTAATACATAGCCAGCCAGCCAAACCAACTTGAAAACTGAAGAAACCTATGTTGACAGTTTTGGTTGACAGTTCCTAATAATAACATTTTTTGGTTTTGATTTTTTAAATTTCATACTATCATAAGATGAGTTATCTCGTCCGTGACTTTTGACTGACAACTTGCTAAGACGAGTTATCTCGTCTGTGACGTTTGACTGACAACTTCCTAAGATGTTATCCCATCTGTAGCTCTGTACTGACAACTTGCCAAGAGAAGATAACTCGTCTTACGATAGTGTGTTATTCTTTTGCAAGATCGCAAAACCCCACTAGAAAGTGTAAAGTATGTTTATAAATTGAAAAACTGCAAGAAAGTAGATACGAATATACTGAATGTAAGATAGACTTTTGTGTAGATCTATGTTTCAAGATATTTCATACTCATTTAAATCATTAAAATATTTCATTTTAACACTTTTATGTATATATTACATGTAGTGATTATGCTTATCTCCCCCTTTTGTTTTGTATGTATAAAGGTAGAACATTTTTCTTTGCCTTTTCGTATGTTCCAATATGGTGCCGTCAGTTCTGTGAGTGGCCATTTATTCTATTCTACTTTTGCTTTCTCTTCCCTGTATTCTTTGTTGAATAAAACCTATGAAAATACCCAGGTCTTATTGCAATCACATTTATTAGATATTCTGTGGTATATATGTAGATACGAATGTACTAAAAGTAAGGTCCCTATGTGTAGATTCTATGTTTCAAGATATTTCATACTCGTTTAAATCATTAAAATATTTCATTTCAACACTTTTATGTATATATTACATGTAGTGATTATGCTTATCTCCCCTCCTTTTGTTTTGTATGTATAAACATTCCTTTGCATTTTCGTATGATCCAATATGGTGCAGTCAGTTCTGTGAGTGGCCCTTTTTCCAATTGTTTAATTGATCACCCTCAACGTGGCATGCTGCCTAAAGACTTCCTTTATTTTATTCTATTTTATTCTACCTATGCTTTCTCTTCCCTGTATTCTTTGTTGAATAAAACCTGGGGTGCTAGCCTGTTGGCCAAATGCTCTGTTATTTACCAATATGGGGAGTGGATACATGTATTTCCCAAGGGCATTGAAAACTGTCCCAGCCAGAGATTGAACTCAGTTCACAAATTCCATGTTCCCTGCTGCTAACCATTAGGCCACCCATACCTCTCTTTATCTTAAGGACAATCTTTTCATTTGAAGGAATAAACTTGAAATAAGGAAACCTACTTGTTCCATTTTATTAATCACTGCTACCCACAACAAACCGGTTTAATCACTGTTGCTGGGTTTAGGTTATTCATGTGTTCAGACATTTATATATGAAAATACTCAGGTCTTACTACATTACATTTATTATATATTCTGTTGTACGTATTAGTTGGTTTGTATGAAAATAAAACCGTTTTAAATATGCAATGAAGACTTTCTTTTTCATCATCATTTTTTATGAGAAAAACCCGGGAGAACGTTAAAAAATATACTTGGCAGCAAACAGGTTAACCCAATCCAGTTTTCTACAAAAAGAATGAAAAAAAATGACCGAGCCAAAGAGTCTTGAATCTCTTGCATGAAGAGACAGCAAGAAATTTCAAGACAATATTCTCCATGATGGAAACGGATTCAGATTACAAACAGGAAAAAAATTCTTAAAATTATTGAAGAGAAAATAATTTCCGCTTTAGGAAAAAAATATTAATGTGAATTTTCAGTTTTTCTGTAAAGAATATAAAAAGGAATCTTAGAAACTTCAGCAAAATCAAGTCTATTCATTTGGTTTCTTTTTTGTTGATATTCGAGAGACGGTTGTCAAATTGAGGCATAGATCAAATTACAGGAGAAAGAATCCCAACCAAGGGAGACAAATGCTGTTACAAGACTTAACCCTTTCAAGACTAACCTATTAAGGTGATTAACCCATCAACTGCGGATGATAGAATTTTCCATCATTGCAGTTCTATGGTTAACTCAATAGAATTTCCGTTTTAATGATTGATGACAACTCAATTCTACCTGTGAGTCAGGGTTTTTATTTTGCAATTGAATACTTGCAATGGATAAATTGCAATGGATTATCTTGCAATGGACAAGGGCTTTTATCTTGCAATGTATAACTATTACACTCTACACATTCCACAGTTAATGAGCTAATGCCTGAATTAAAATGTCTCAGTAGACTTCTAAAAGAGATCTACGGGACATATATATCCCAGCAGTCATCCCACCCCTCTGAAGGGGATGCAGTCGGCGCATTCTAGGCCCCAGCTGACAAGGCCATCATAGAAACCTCAGAAATATATGTCCCAGGAGTCTTGAAAGGTTTAAAGGAGGCAGCAGGAGAAGTTTTTTTATATTTTGAAGAACCAAAATCATAATGGGACATATTTGTCCCAGTAGACATTTATCCCAGGACAGATGAAAAACACGGAATTAGCCGGTCACCTGGACTACATTTCCTGTTCAGTCATGTGTGGGTTTCATGCCTTAATGACATCATTGTCTGCATCTGTAAAATCTTTTTTACTTTATATTTCGTGATACATACATCCCAGTAGACCTCTAAAAGAGATCTACGGGACATATATATCCCAGCAGTCATAGAAACCTTGGGATATATGTGTCCCAGGAGTCTCAAAAGTGTTAAATGAAACAGAATAACTCAGTAACATAAAGGTTTTAATCAAAGTCTTCAATAGACATCTACAAAGGAATAATAATGACTAAGAATTCGTCTTTAAGATCTGCGTCATTTAAAATTCAGTCTCTAATGAATAAGATTTTGAGGAAAAAGGTTACTTTGATTTTATGAAGATATTCTGAACAGATTTTTTTTTCATTATAAATCTAATTAAGAAAACAGCAGGTCTGGTTAGTCACTCAATAGAAACCATCACTTGACCAATGTATTTTGGCAGGATGTCATGTTGGGGGTAATCAGTTAAAAAATTGGAAGAAAGGGTGATCAATGAATAAGTTACTTCTCTCGCCTTTTGTTGGCAGTGATCACTAATGTTAAATTTCCCAAATAAATAATGACAGGTCTGGTTAGTCACTCAAAAGAAACCGTCACATAACCAACGTCTTTAGGCAGCATGCTGTGTTGAGGGTGATCAAGTAAACAGGGTTGATCAATGAATTAATTATTTCTCTTTTGTTGGGCTGTGATCACAAAAAAAGTTTGTATTGTCAAAAAACAAGTCTGAATGTTGCCAGACACAAACCAAGGGACCAATTTAGCATAAACTTACATTGTAAATCGAACTTGCACTAAAAACTTATTTTGAGGCAGAATTTCCGAAAAAAAAACAAAAACGTTTTTTTATAAACATAATAAGGAATAAATGTATAAATTTTCAGCTCTCTAGTTCCACATGATACATACATAGCCAGCCAGACCAGCTTGAAAACTGAAGAAACCTATGTTTTGGTGAGAGTTTTGATTGACGGTTTCTAATCACAAAAGATCAAAGGAAATGCCATCAATACCTTTATCTTAAGCCAGTGGTTCTTGACTTTCTTGTTCCATACCCACCTCGACTGCTCCAAAAATTTGTCCGTCCCCCTTACTACAAAAAAATAATTCAATTATATATATAATGTGCCAAAAAAAAGTATATATAATTAAATTCTTGGCCTTCAGCCAAATCTCGCACGTTCAAGCCTTGATTAATTCTCCCCGTTTCTATAATAAAATAAATTTGGTGTTGAAAAGGTAAAATGATGAGATAATATTAAATT
>VCCN01006896.1:7087478-7103337 GCA_006491835.1 Architeuthis dux
AAAATTCAAAATTCTAGCATCCTGTAACTATGTTAAATGAACGTGGACAGCCTATTAAGTACATGTGTTCATTGGGTGGTCGAATATCTGAGTGGGCGTGAGTATAATAATGTGGGCGGTTAGTAAGGTTGTGGGAATAGTGTGGTCTATGTCTGTTGTCTGAAGGCTGGTAAAAATGGCCAGTTATCAGTTTGGTTCGTGACCCCTGCTGTTAGGAGAGTGAGTGTGTGTAAGTATGATTGCGTGTGTGTATTAGGAAGTGTGAGTCAGAGTTATATACGTGTGTGTGAGTGTGTTCTGTAGATGTGTACGAGTGAATATAGAGAGTGTGTGAGTAAGTTATATTAAGGACTGTTTGATCCTAGGTGGATCTCTCTCTCTCTCTCTCTCATATATATATATATATATATAGTCTAGAAAGCTTTGTAGCTTCAAACACTAAAGATGTTGCTGAAAAAAAAGAAGGAAAATATATGTTTTCTCTTTTAATATAGAATGATAAGTGCCAAACGAACCAATTTTAAAGTTGATATTTTTGTTATTAAAAAATTAATTTTGAAGCTATGAATCATAATGCTGAGAGTTCAAGCTTACAAATAAAAAAATGAGCATTGTTGCTCTAAAAATAACAGAAATATCAGCTTTTAAAAAATGGTCCATTGGGCACTTATCACGCATGGCCACCCATAAACAAATTAAATACCATGAAGATTTACACCTACAATGTTTGTGGCATCGCTGAAGACCACAGACTAAATCAACTGTTAATGGAATTAGATAACATCAACTGGCACATCGTAGGTATAAGTGAAACAGAAAAGGAGAAAACCTTCTAAAGCTTAAGCTAAGTGATCATCTATTATATTATAAAAGGTGAGAGGATAACAAATTCAGTGGCGTAGGATTCTTAGTCAATAACAACATCGCAGGCAATGTTATAAGTTTTGACATCATAACAGACAGAATAGCTTGGATAACAGTTAGATTAAGCAAAAGATACATACTAAAGGTAATCCAGGTTTATGCGCCTACTTCAAAAAGTTCTGACCAGGAGATTGAAGAGTTTTATGATGATATCAGTAAGATAATGGACTGAGAGAAGACTAACTACACAATACTTATTTTAATGCTAAAGTAGGTAAAGGAAAGGTTGGGGAATCTAGTGTAGGAAAATATGGAATAGGCCAGAGAAATGAGAGAGGTGACATTCTAGTAAATTTCACACAGAGATATGGATTAAAGATAACTAATACATTCTTTCAAAAACAAGAAGGTCGTAAGTGGACTTGGAAAAGCACAAATGGTATAACACAAAATGAAATTGACTTCATAATAGCTGACCAGATCAATAACATTAAAGACATTACCATTATAAACAAAGTAGACATAGGAAATGGAAGAGTTTAAAACATGCCCGAGATGCAGATCATACTGGCAAGCAACAGATGCTTGCACTAAAGGTTAAAAATGGTAAAATTATCTAAAATAGAGACAAGTTGTCAAAAGTAACTGAAGAATACTATGATTTATTTATACACTTCAAAAATAGAAATACCACAAACTGATAAACCAATAGATACTAGTGATATCTCAGACATAACAGAAGACAAAGTAGTGTTTGCATTATGAAATATGAAACTCAGTAAAGCTCCAGGCAAGGATGGTATAACAGACAGACCTTCTAGAAGATGCAGGAGAGATCTTGCACAACGGACTAATACAGCTATTCACAAAGTGCATAAGAGAAAGAAAAGTACCTAAAAACTTAAGTGATGTCGAGCCTGGTCACTAACCAGATGGGTGACTGTCTGGGAATATAAGATGCTGTATGCAGCAACAAGATTGTTCTGTGGCCGTCTTAGCCTATGCTTTGTCACGGATTAACAGAGAATCTTGCCAAGGTAGGACTGGACTGTGCACTGGGTTCTTTCTCATGCAGCCCCTGCTCCATGGAGGACACATGATGGTGTTCCCTCCTAGGAGCCGCTATACTCATATGATCAAGTGGCACCAATCATCATCATCCATTGAAATGGAGAAAGTAAAATGTTTGGAGGAAAGAGGAGCCGCCAGATATTTAGAAACTCATCATTTTGCGGAGGAATTGAGAAGAAACGAAATGGATGGAGCCATTGTCATTATCTGCAGGAACAGACATTGATTTGGTTTTGTTGACAAAAGGAGTCAGCATTTTGATTCGAGGCCAGGAAATTACGAATGAAGAAAGACAAATCAAGGAAGGGGAATGACAATGAGATGGAGAAAGAAAAAAGAGAAAGAAGAGAAAGAAGAGAGAAAAAGAGAGAAAAAGAGAGAAAAAGAGAAAAGGGGAAGAGCAAAAGAATATAGAAGAAAAAAGAACTAGCATTCCAAGGGAAATTATGAATCACCACCATCTATATATGCTTCTTTTTACCTTGTAAATTAAACAGTGGTTATGGGCAGTGATCACTAAATAGTCCAGATTTTCAAAATACATGTGAGAATGCTGCTGGACACAAACTAAGGGATAAATTAGGCATAAAATTACATTATAAATTGAACCCCCACTAAAAATCTATTTTGGGGAGGAATTTTCAAAAAAACCTTTTCCCTACTCATTGAGGGGAGTGTGTGTGCAAAATTTCAAGTTTCTACTATGAACAATTAGGGCTGGGTGAAGTCCGGATACATAGATGGACACATAGATACATATAAATGTCAGAACACATGAATAATCTAAACCCAGCAACAGTGTTTAAACCGGTATGTTGTGGGTAGTAGTGATTAAAAGAAGTAAAAAGAAAAAAGAAGGAAGAAGAAAAAAAGGGGAAAGAAAAAAGAGGGGTGGAAGAAAAAAGAGTGAGAACGAACAAAAAAAGAGGAGAAGAAAGTACACAGAAAGGATGGGGGAGAAAGTACACAGAGAAGAGGGGGAGAAAGTACACAGAAAAGAGGGGGGAGAAAGTACACAGAAAAGAGGGGAGAGAAAGTACACAGAGAGGAGGGGGTAAGTACACAGAGAGGAGGGGAGAAAGTACACAGAGAGGAGGGGGGAAGTACACAGAGAGGAGGGGGAGAAAATACACAGAAAAGAAGGGGGAGAAAGTACACAGAAAAGAGGGGGGGAAACAAAGAAAGGAGGAGAGAAAGAACAGAGAAAAGAGAGAGAGGAAAAGAACGAAACAAGGAAAGAAAAAACAAACCCCAACTCATCTCGTCCTGCTATAAATGATTCTTGTATCTAAATGACAGTCATTGTTTCCTGCCAGATGAAGAAGAGAAGAATATAATTCAATTTCAGCAAAATAGTTTCTCCATGACAAAACTAGTCAGCCATCTTTTAAGCAACTTTTGGCACCAACCGCCAAGGGAATCGGTCTGTTTTTGGCAGGGACAATAGTCTTTGGCACAAGAACCTTTTCAGAAGTCAGACAGACTTGCCAATTAACTTGAAGGCATTGAAACAAGCTTGGCAACGAAAGCTTTTTGTTTCAGTTTAAACCTTCCACGAGAAAGCAAAGGACAGAGTTTAATTGAAGAAGTAACTGCAAAACGGGGAAAATAAAATAAAAAAATGGATTCTTTTTCAGTTAAAAATAAATAATTCCCATTCAACCTGACATCAACCAACAGCTTGTCAGCTATTACCTCAGCCAAGGAAATTGGATCACGGTTATTGTCAAACTCCGGTCCTAGTCGGAGGCTGGAGTTGACTTTGTTTTCCTCCATAACAAGAACAAGAACAATCCTCACCTAATTTAGAGGAGTAAACTCTTCACTGTCTGTCCCGTCACGTTAAACCAAACTGATATATAAAATTAACATTCCCCCCTCCGTGATTTGAAATCATGACCAAGTGATTGGTAAGTGACACTCATACTGACTGAGCCAAATTGAAAAGTCTTACATATCTACAAAGATTTAGGGGAGTAAACTCTGCACTGTCTATCCTGTCATGTTAAACCAAACCGATATATAGAATTAACATTCCCCCACCGTGATTTGAAATCATAACCAAGTGATTGGTAAGCGACTCTCATACCAACTGAGCCAAATTGAAAAGTCTTACAAATCTACAAAAATTTATGTTAGAAATACGCAGGGGCTTATTTCAGTCTAATAAATAAATACATTTATAAAATCAACATTTCCCTACCGTGATTTGAAATCTCCAAGTGGTCCACAGGTGGCTCTCTTATCGACTGAGCCAAACTGACAAGTCTTACATATCCACAAAAATTTACATTACAAATATGCAGTGGCTTATTTCATTCTAATAAATAAATACATTTGTACTAAAAAATATATTTTCCATCTGTCCATCTTTCCGTCTGTCTGTCTTTCCATCGTTCTGTCTGTCCACAAGATATCTCCCAAAGTACTTAATGAATTTCAATGACATTTTGTGGAAGCGTGGGCAAAAGGGGGTAAATGAAAAGTTAGTTAAATTTTAGGGTGAATCCAAGAATTTATCTTTTTTAATTGAGAGATATTTTTCTGTTTTTTTCCATACATCTATGTATGCACTCATGACTGTCCACACGATGTCTCCAAATGTTCTCAATGAATTTCAATGACATTTTATGGAAGAGAAGTGATTAACTTTTGAGGCTGATCCATGCACAATTACTCCCCCTCCCCCGACAATGGTATTGGCAGAGGTATGCGCTCTCTGAGTGCTCTCTAGTTTTTGTCCTCAGATTCAGAATCTCCTTTTTTTAAACTTCACAAACCCTTATCCCGTCACGTGCTTGCACCTACTGCATCATTGCCGTAAGCTTCAGTAAATCGTTGACATGTTTGCACAACACTTTCTCCAGATTGAAGAGTATTCAGGGTTTAATGTGCATTTGATATTCAGCCATGATTTTCACCAAAATAAAGTAAAATTATATCGGTTTTCTGCAAACAATTCTTAAAGGGTGTGCACAGGCAATAATGAGCTGCGTAAACGTTGGAATTTCCCTAACATTGAGAGAAGAAAGTAAAGCTAGAGAGAGAGAGAAATAGCAAAACAAAGAAAGACGGAAATAAAGAAAAAAACAGAAATAGAGAGAATAAAATGAGAGAGAAAGAGAGAAGGAAACAGAGAGAGAGAGAGAGAGAGAGAGAGAAACAGTGAAAGAAACAGAAAAGTCAGTGAGAGAGAGAGAAACAGAGAGAGAGACAGAGAAGGAAACAAAGACGAGAGAGATAGCGATATAGAGAGAAACAGAGAAAAGTCAGTGAGAGAGAGAGAGATAGAAACAGGGAGAGAGAGACAGAGAAGGAAACACAGAAAAAACAGAAGGAGAGAGAGAGAAAGATAGAGAAACAAAATAAGAGTGAATGAGTGTGAGAGATAGAGAAACAGAGATGGAAACAAAATAAAACAAGAGAGAGAGAGAGAGAGAGAGAGAGAGAGAGAGAGACAGAAAAACAAAGAAAAGCTAGTGAGATAGAGAGAAACAAAGAAGAAGGAGAGAGAGATGGAGGAAGAGAAAGATAGAGAAACAAAATAAAACAAGAGAGTAAATGAGTGTGAGAGAGAAAAGAGAGAAACAAAAATAGAAACAAATATTTCAATTATGTGTCTCTTCTTTGATTTCTTGAATCCAGTTCTGTCTATTCTGATTTATCCCTGATGCAATCCGACACTTCAACCAATTAAAAGTCAAATAAACTTTTTTAGAAAAAAAGATTTTCAAAAAACCCGACCATTTTTAATTGGTCCTGGTCGTTTGACCTTAAATAACGAGGAGCTCCATTGCCAATCAATTCATCCATCATCTGAAAGCTGAACTTCATAACGAGCAAAACATTGTTGTTGTTTTTTTAGTTCTACACAAACAATTTCGATCAACCGAGCATAGAAACCCCAATGTAATCTTCCACTCACGAATGCACGCTCACTTTTCTTCAGATGACGGTAACCAATCAATTAACTGAAAACCAGAAGTGTAGCTAGGTGTATTTGAAAATGCCCCCGAGCCCCCAATCGAGGTGGGAGCAAAAGCTTTTCAAATAGTAGGTCACCTACTGCATTTCTACTGACAAATCTCACTAAATGTTGGAGGGGGCCCCTCAAGGAGACAAGCACCCCGTGCCCCCAAATCTCTACATATACCTCTGCTGATAACAGCTCTAAAAAGTGGATACTGCATTTTCTCAAGATGGATTATCTTCAGACTCGTTACATAAATATTTATCTACAAATGACTTTATCAAATAACCAATCAGAGGGGACCATACAGACACTCTCCCATAGGGTTACTCAGTTGGTAGTGAGACACCATTGAGTGAGCTCATGTACTGTGTGACTGTTGCATTCACAATGACTGAGCCTACCCATTCTTCATGTGTTGTGCAGTTTTTTAGCCATAGTCCATATTTGGCTCCCTATAACTTCTGGCTTTTCCCAAAGAGATTTCAGACTGTGATAGAGATTAAGGAGAATGCAATGAGGCAGAATGAAATTTGGAAGGGATGCTGGGCTAAGTGTGTGAAGTCCCAAGGCAAGTACTTTGAAGAGGACTAAGGTGCAATTGGCGTAGGCTGCATACTTTCCTAACAGACGTTGTATATTGAATCCTTTGCGAATTAAGAGAAAAGGTGGACAGGGTCATAAAAGTAAGCTACCTATGATGGTCACCCAGCCAATGAAAGCAATTGATTTTTAGTGACTGGGGAAATGTTGGCATTAAATGCCTGGGTACCTATTTTATTAATGAATACATTTTATTGACTCAGAAGGTTCAATACACAGTGTTAGACTCTGTAGATCCACTTGTTCACTGTCAACTTAGATATAACACAATATAAAAGCATACACTTGGGGTTTTCAATTCATTTTTATTTACACTCGAACATAGACATCAACACGCTAGGATGCCAAAACCGCTAACTAATTTGAACATAGTAAAATATCAGAGAAAAGGGACTCCCAAAATGGGAGAGTTCCACTACTGATCATTAACAAAGAAAGCTAACAGTTATCTTTCTTTGTATATGATATATTAATATATTGACACACAGTTCTGTGGTGAGTCAAAGCTGAGTTGTCTCCCGTGAAGGGAATTCCCCACATGGTCAACTCAAGACCCTATGCTTCCTCACACGCGGGCAGCCAATCAAGGGCCAGCAAGTCATCACGTGACGGTTGCTAATTTTGCATCAGCCTCTTTGTCCAGACTAACGTAAAGTAGTGCTCCGCTTTTTCCACCCTTGGCTCTCAGGCCCGGGAGCCAAAACCACAGACTTTCCTAACAAGCCAATAATTCTGCCCAAACTGTAAGTAAGACATCCCACTTTATTTCACATGCGCACATTGCCGTCATGAACGACTTTTTAGACAAACATTTTAAAGGACTTTTACATATTTACCTACACACGCACATAAACAATAAACACTGAATCACATGAAAACAAATACCTGAACAATGGACTTTTACGTATACATACACACACATAAACATTAACTAAATCTATACCCTTGTTTGAATAAAGAAATGTTCGTCTCTTTCAAGGATCGTCTCTTTTGTTTATTCATTTGTTGCCATGCCCTCCTCTGCAAGGATTGTATTTAAATGGGGTCATTTTTACCTTCATTCCCTCCACAAAAGCTCATCCTCCATAGTTCTATCCAAGAAACTCTCGACCCCACTGGGCCTCCAGGTCCTGGTACGATGCATCGGCTGCACCCGCCTCTCAGAGGCCCTGACCCAAACAATCTACCATCTTTGTCCTCCATCACCCACGAGAAGAAAGTTGGAATAATTAACGAATAACGAATCTGTAGCTGGCCATTTGATTGTCTTTCTTATCATATTTTATTCATACGTATATCAGTAGTAAGTATATAAGTAAAACAGATATAAGAGGTGGACAGGAAATAACATTTTATTGACAGGACATCAGAGAATGCAATCAGCCATTTCTGGCCGGAGATCAAAAATGTCCTTTTGCACCGATGCTCTCAGGAGAAACGAATAATTTTAAAACAAGACAGGTCTGGTTAGTCACTCAATAGAAACCGTCACATGACCAATGTCTTTTGGCAGCATGCCTTGTTGGGGGTGATCAATTAAAAGATTGGAAGAAATGGGGTGATCAATAAATAAGTTACTTCTCTTGTCTTTTGTTTGGCAGTGATCACTAAAAAAAGTTCAAATTTAAAAAAAAAACAACTGCCGGACACAAAAACTAAGTGACCAAATTTAGTATAAACTTGCATTGCAAATTGAACCCCCACTTAAAACCTAGTATGGGGGAATTTTTAAAAAAACCAAAAACGCTTTTTCTAGACATAATAAGGAGTAAATGTTTAAATTTTCAGACCAATATCTTCATTGGTGCAGCCTGCATGCATGATATATAGATAGCCAGCTAGACTAACTTAAAAACTGAAAAAAACCTATGCTGACAGTTTTGGTACAGTTTTGGTACAGTTTTGGTTGACGGTTTCAAACAAGACACACCATTTAGATGAGAGAACTGAGCCAAAAGAATTTTAGTTCTAAATTTTGCCTTTTGGTATTTTTCAAGCCCAAAATTTGGTACTGAACAAAGCTATTTGGTTCCAAAAACAAAGATTTGGTACTGAAGGAAAATTTACAAAGATAACAATTACACACAATTACACACGAATGATATGATAGACATAAATATACTTAAACAATAGGTAAAGAAATATGTATTTTAATCCATTTTCCTCCAAGCTCAGTCTTATGATGGATTTGAAGTTATTTGATTATTTTGGTACTGAAGCTACTTAATTTGGTCCAAAGGCCATACAAATTTGGTCTAATGATGGATTTTAAGTTATTTGATCATTTTGATTCCAAAGCTACTTAATTTGGTCCGAAGACCATACAAATTTGGTCTAATGATGGATTTTAAATCATTTGATCATTTTGATTCCGGAGCTACTTAATTTGGTCCCAAGACCATACAAATTTGGTCAGATGATGGATTTTAAGTTATTTGATCATTTTGATTCTGAAGCTACTTAATTTGGTCCCAAGACCATACAAATTTAGTCTGATGATGGATTTCAAGTTATTTGATTACTTTGGTTCTGGGGCTACTTAATTTGGTCCCAAGACCATACAAATTTGATCTTGTGTGGCAAAAGACATCTGGCAAGTAGCAACCATGTTCTAAAGCAGTATAGAGCAGCATTACTCAAACTATCAGATCTCGTGTACCGGCAAGTTTGTTGTTTCCAATGTGTCAGGGACCGATAGCATATTCGTATATATGATTTATTTAACATTGGTAGTAATGTTAATCTTTATCAGGCAAATATAATGAATATATTGAAAGTTGAAGTTATAAGAGCTTTATATAGTTTCTCCATTGTAAAATAATGCCCAAGTGTGGCCAAGAACATCATTAAAGACGAGTAACAGCTTTCAGTTGCTTACACCTGAGTAGGTTGGGTAGTTATGGAAAAGTGGTTTGCTCAAATGATCCCTCACACCCTCGTTTCTCTTCAGCCATCGTGGCATGTCGGTAACGAGACATGTTGTCAAGATACACAGCGATAGAGCACAGGGAGAACTGGATTCATGCCTTTACCAAGAGCATTAGTGAACGTAAACAACCGGAATTTGAACTCTGTTTCATGCAACTCCTGATATCTGATGTCTAATCCAGCGTTACTCAAACTATCTGATCTCAAGGGGTTTATTTTCCAATGTGCCCAATGGTTTTGTATTGGAGATCAAGGTCCTGGGTATGTGTCTATTCTGGGTATATTTAGTAGCATATCTGTGCCAAATTATTGTTCGTACATGGCCAGTAAAATATTAATTGAACATTTGTAGTAATGTGAATCTTTATCGGAAAAATAGATTGAATATATTAAAAGTTAACAGATATTTAGTATATAAATCAATACAAGATATTTAAAGTTTACGAAATCAACGTAACAAAGCCACATCATTTAGGCATTATAAGAGCTTTATATAGTTTTTCTGTCATCTTGTAAATACATACTTTGAACATCATTAAAGATGTGAAAAGGTGCCGCATACCGTCATATGTTTCACTTATCGGCACCGGTACGCATACAATTCTTTGAGAAACCCTGGACTAATCTATTATCAAATAGGGAAGCAAAACCTTTAATGGAAATCTTTCCAAGTCTAGGGATAAACGTAACAAAACCATGTCATTTAGGCGTTATAGGAGCTTTATATAGTTCATCTATTGTAAAATAGTGACCAAGCAAGGCCAAGATGCTCATTAGTAATACATACATTGAATGTCATTAAAGATGTGAAAACGTGCTGCGTACCGTCAGCCTATGGTTTGCTTATTGCTTAAAATTTTCCAAGTTTAGGACGTCAATATATCCGATTCAAAATTATTAGCCTTGCTGTTCACCAGGTCTTCACTCCTTCAGCTCAGAATAGAAAGGGCCAGCTTCCCTCAAAGTGGTAAGCTAATATACCAATGGTGGCACCCCAAGTCCAGCCCTGATAGGTTAATAACCCAGCACTATGTAAATCACTGCCATTCAAGAGCCATCTACCTTGATATACTCTAAACAGCCAATCATGAAGGGGGACACAACTCCTATTAACTTATAAATAGTTAACATAGGAGATAAATGTAACAAAGCTATGTCATTTAAGTGTTATAAGAGCTTTATATAGTTTCTCTATTGTAAAATAATGCCCAAGTGTGGCCAAGAACGTCATCTAGAAATATATACTTTGAACGTTATTAAAGATATGAAAACAAGCCCTAGGAATAACAAACACAGTTGGAGAAGACCAGACATGAGATAGAAAGATGAGATAGAAAGGTTTGCTCGTAAGACATGGCAGAGGTTAGCACAGTCATGATCAACATGGAAAGAGCTGGGAAAGGCCTATTGTCCAACAGTGGACTTAAGATGTCTGATGATGGCTACTCCTGCTTCTGATGATGATGATGATGATGGCTGCTGCTCCTGATGATGATGATATCGTGATTTTATGAGGAAGCCATTCCAGTTTGCAGCAGATATAAAGCGAGCAGCACCCTGTTGTTATCTGGTTATCCAATTTCCTGGATTTATAAAGACGTCTTCTTATCTTGAAGGAAATGAATAATTCAAGACCGACCTGATCGTATGTTTCGATTCTCGCCTTTCTGTATCTATTCCTGGCTATAGATTAGAATAAAATCAACCTTTCAACAATGGATCACACATACACACACACACACATATTAAGGTAAGGAATCCATTTTGCTTCCGTGGTGGAAAGGAGGGGTACACCGCGTACAGCGTGTACCAACTTCTCAATTCCCAGGTTTTTCTGGAGGTTCAATGTCTACTAATGGAGAAATTACTGTATTCCTAGTGTAGTATTATAACGAAAAGAGACATGTCGATACGCAACCAACATTTCTTCTTGGCGATGAGACGTCTCATTGCAGGGTTGCACATTTACGGGAGAGAAAAGTCTCCAGAGGGAAACAAAACAGTTGGTCCATACAGGAGAAAGGCTCTCCCACATGGTCGGAGTGAAAGATGACAAAATCCAGTCATTTCATTGATGCAGGGCCGGTTCGTGGATCAATCAGGGTACTGAATTCTATTTCGTTGAAATTTTCCATAGCTACGTTATTGAAGGACTGACAGTGATGATAGAAGTTCAAATCAGGCCGCATTCACTTCTTCCCCCCATCCTCTCCCTCAACCAACGGGTGAGGAGTCAAGCTCCTAGCTTGTTGACCCCTTTGCTGCTGTGTCCCCAACCGCCTAACTGCTGCCCAATTTGAATCGACGTCCTAAAAAATACAGCTGATTGGTTGAACGCATTCTCTTTGTTCCCTCGGTCAGCCGGTTGACCCAAATTCTAACCAAGAGAACATGATGTGGTATTTTGGGGCAAGTGCCAATACTATCACCTCCAAATGCTATTCTTCTCTACCCTCCTTCCCCCAGCAAGCGAACGCACACGCACACAACCTGAGTTCCCAAAACACATTCCTATCACTTCTAATGAAAATACATATCTACCCAATATATCTGATTCCTAAGGTATCGTTATTACTTCGGCAATGTAAGAAAGAATATTCCAGTACCTAAATTATCGATTTTTAGGTTTGCGAGCAAAAAATAAGATAATATCACGTTCCTCATATATGCTGTTACCATATTTTAATGTTGTAACATTCATTTCAATCCTTACCCAATGAAAAAAGAACCAGCATTCCAAGGGAAATTATGAATCACCACCACATATATGCTTCTTTTTACCTCGTAAATTAAACAGTGGTGATGGTGGGCAGTGATCACTAAATAGTCCAAATTTTGAAAAAACAAGTGATAATGCTGCTGGACACAAACTAAGGGATCAATTTGGCATAAACTTACATTGTAAATTGAACCCCTCACTAAAAAAAAAATTGATAGGGGGGGGGGTAATTTTCAAAAAACAAAAAAAGTGTGCGTGCAAAATTTCAAGTTTCTACTATGAACGGTTAGGGCTAGCCAAAGTCTGGATACATAGATACATATAAATGTCAGAACACATGAATAACCTAAACCCAGCAGCAGTATTTAAACCAGTGTTGTGGGTAGCAGTGATTAATGATCAAAAACAAATAATAATAATAACAATGCTTCATCAAAGAAATACGGACAACTTAAGCTTATTAGCACAGGATGTAGGGTCAGATTAGCCTATACACAAACTAAGCTATGTTGTAGGGCCCAAGATATTGAGGGGGGCCCACAAATAAATAGCAATATAGAAATTTATCACTATTTGGGAAAAAATATCATTCATAAATAAAATTAGCATTCCAAGGGAAACTATGATTCACTGCCATCCATATAAGCTGTGTTGGGGTGTGATCAATTAAAAAGTTGGATAACAGGGTGATCAATGAATACGTCACTTTTTACGTTTTTTGGGGGGCTGTGATCATTGAATCTTTTTTTAAAAAGGGGGCACAAACTAGTGGTCAATTTAGCATAAACTTACATTGCATATTGAACCCACCTCTAGAAACCTATTTAGTGGGTGAATTTTCAAAAAACAAAAAAGTACATTTTCCCTACTCATTCTGGGGAAAGTGTGTAAAACTTCAAGTTTCTACTATGAATGGTTAGGGCTGGGCAAAGTCCGGATACATAGATAGATATATAGATACATATAAATGTCAGAACACATGAATCACCTAAACCTAGCAATAAACCAGTGTTGTGGGTAACAGTGATTAATAATTACTTAATACATTTAGCATGTGAATAAAAATATTATTTTATAGGTAAAATATCTCTTTTTTAGTTTATACTATGAGATGCCTTATTTTAACTGCTATTACCAACTTTATAAATTATTGTCTATTTCTTATATATGTTTTTGTTTTTTCTCTTTTTATTACTTTTAATACGATCTAAGAAGAAAGGATGTATCGATGATGAGCTTCGTAACCAGCTGAATGAAGAAAAAAACTATTGGCAAGCAGTACTCCATCGGGTCATTGAAGTCATAAAGTCTTTGGCCGAATGTGGATTACCATTTCATGGAGATGATGAAACATTTGAATCTTCAAATAATGGAAATTATATTGGAATATGGGAATTGATAGCAAAGTTTGATTCATTTCTTGCAGAACATATTTCTCGTTATGGAAACAAAAGACATTAAACAGCAAGTCATCTCTCTTCAACAATATGAGATAAACTTATTGAAGAAGATGCTTTGTCCGCCATATGCAAAGAAATTCATGCTGCTAAATACATTTCTATATGTGTTGATTTAATACCTGATGTCAGCCACATAGATTGGTTGACTTTCACTTTCATATGTCAATAAAAGCGGATATCCTGTTGAGAGGTTCTTGAAATGTCGTCCCATTCTTAGTCATGCAGGTACAAGTCTTCAGCAAGATGTATTCAAAACTCTTAAAGAATTGATGCTTTCTCTAGATGATTGCAGATGTCAATGTTATGATAATGCTGCGAATATGTCAGGTAAATATGCAGGTCTTCAAGCAAGAATCAAAGAAATGAATCCATTAGCAGATTACATTCCATGTGTAGCACATTCTTTGAATCTAGTTGGTGTTGCCAGTGTCAACTGTTGCCCAAATGCTTGCAATTTCTTTGGTCTGGTGCAGGATTTATAGGCTTATTCAACTCGATCAACAAAGTGATAGAATTCACTAACAAACGGATTTGGCGCTTAATGAAAATGGTTGAATTCTGACCCTAAAAACACTATCATCCACACATTGTCTTTTTGAATCCATGAAAGCATTGAAAAACACTATCATCCACACATTGTCTTTTTGAATCCATGAAAGCATTGCACAACAATTGTTGTATAGCTACCTTGGTCCGCTGGAGGAAAATCCTGAACTTGGAGAAAAGGGTAGACTCAAAACTTGTTTATAAAAATATGAGGATATATTTTTCTTTCATAAGATACATTGTGTCGTGTTGGAGAATGAATAGTGGGAGAGAAACAATGAGAGCCAACAGACTGTTCTTAACAGGGACATTGGTCTTGTGTTTTCCCAGGCCTGGGTGGTATGTCTCTCTGAGGGCCTCTGTGTTGCTTTTATCGGGCTCGAACGCCCACACTGATTTTCCAGCCACCACCTGCAAGTTCAGTCGATATCCTGTTTATGAGCACTGAACACCGGATGTGTCTTCTGGTCCCCGACACCTTGCAGCCCGGGGTTTTCGTCAATATCCTGTCGACAACTTTCAACACCTGTGTGGGTCAAATCTGTGATGGCTGCCTAAATACTCAACACAATTACTCCAACATATACATAGTTGAATGAAATGGCAGACAATGAAGATGAAAAAGGAGATGTTCAAGATTCTGTGTCAATCTTGACAGAGAAAATGTGCCTTCTTGAAAATGCATTTATCTGTGTTCTTATGAACAAAATCCAACAGCGGTTTCAGAAAACGAGTTTCTTTTTTCCAAAGTGCAACCATTGATATCAACATTGCTGTATCATTGTGTTCATCACTTGAACATTTTGTTGCTGAGCTTTGTGATAAATTTGATGAATAAAGCAAAGAATCTCATGGAAGATGTTCAACAAGAATATGTAAAGAAAAGATGAGAAATCAAAAAAGATGTCAAGATGATGATTCTGCTAACCCAGATGCAGATATTCAAAATGCACAACAATTCTGCGTACAGAGATTTTGTCATAATTGACAAATCACTAGCAAGTTTAACTCACCGTCGTCCTGCTTATCACCAAATATCTCATGATTTTGCATTCATCAAGTCTTTAAATGGCAATTTCCAAAAAGTGGAAGATCTCATTATAAACACATTAGATTGAATAGCAAATCTTTCCCAGATTTAATATAAGATTAGATAGTAAGTTCGCTTTGACAAATTCCATTCCCAACAGAGTTAATTACAAGGGAAGAGTGACATCTGGGGAAATGTAAGCCTCAAATCTCATTAGCAGGAATTTTGGTCAGAGAAAATTCTTAGATTGTCTAGCTGATTATTTTGGACGATTCAAATAAGTAGGGGTAGGGATGGAGTGATAATACTTTTCCCAAACTAAAATAATTCTTAAACATCTAGAGGATAGGTCAGAAAATCTGAGGAATAAACAAATAAAAACAGAGACCAAGATAAGAAAGATTATGAGATAAGGTAAGAAGAGTTTTTTTCAGAAGGTTTTTCATGAAATTCATAATGTTATCTATATAGAGTACATTTTATTTTTATAAATAGACCTGTAGAATTTAATTCATAGTTAGAAATCTTTGCACGTATTTAGCAGAAACACATACTCCAAGGAAGCTGATTAGATAAGGAAAGAAGATTGTTCCACGAAATTCAAAATTTTATCTATATATAGTTCACTTGGAAAGCATTTGGTATGAATAGAGACATTCTGAAGAACA
>VCCN01006896.1:7158623-7170689 GCA_006491835.1 Architeuthis dux
AAACCAAGCAATAAACCAGTGTTGTGGGTAGCTGTGATTAATCAACCCTGCAATAATAAGGGGTGATGAGTACGTATATCAGTTGATATGTAGATTCATATGTCAGAACACATGAATAACCTAAACCCAGCAATAAACCAGTGTTGTGGGTAGCAGTGATTAATATGTTCTTCAATATATTTCTTCTTACACAACACAAACCACTTGTCACTAAAGGAGTAATGTCTTTTTCTTTTCTGTTAAACATCCTACCTAACACTTTACGTTCCACTCCCAGTCGTCCTTGCCAACATGTAGAAGAGGGAAGCTAACCTGATTCTCAACAGACATCCTTATAAACACGACACATGCATTGTTTCCGTGACAACACGTAAATCTAACCTGCTAAACTGACAGATACAAAGTAAGGGTCTAGTTTAGCATTATACTTACATTGTAAATCGAACTCCTCGCTAAAAACTTAAAATGTTGTGAAATTATACAGTGCTGTCGTGCTGATTCCGAATATGCCTCTAGTTTTGCTCTGGGGTGCGTAGTTCTCGAGTTATAAGAGTACAAACATACAGACATACACAGCCACTTTATATATTTAGATATCAGTTCAAAAATAAACAGACTCATTTGTATAAAGTTTTTATTTATTTTTACATTATTCACCTTGAATCCTGTTTTTGCATCTTTCCAATTAACCACACCTCAAATATCAAAACTTGCCTATATTCACAAAAGGGGGAAAAACAAAGGAAAAAAACAAGGGAAAAAACAAGAAAAAAAGAACGTGGGGTTTGGATAGATAGGGAATTATGAATCAATTTTAAAAATATTTTAGGTGTGTTTTTACATCAGGAAATTGACTTGTTTTCAAAACTCATTTAACCTTTTGCACTCGGCATTCCTTTTCAAGGGTGCCAAGATTGTGTGCACTTAACTTTGAAAGCCTGTAACTTGTGTGTCTGTTCATGCATGACTGAAATTGGCATGACAAAATGAAACATCATTTGGTGAGCGGAGTTGTCTGCAGTAGCAGGACAAACTTTTAAAGGTTAAATTTCATCAGCAGTAAACCACTCCACGTGTATTTAACCTTTAGCACTCTTTTTCGAGGGCGCCAAGATTTTGTGCACTTAGTAACTTTGAAAGCATGTAACTTGTGTGTCTGTTCATGTATGACTGAAATTGGCATGTCAACTTGAATTTGAACTTCAAACAACAATGGAGTCGCCTGCAGTGGTAGGGTGAACTTTTTTTTTATTGGCGTACAAAGTAAATCCCCATCAGACCATTTCTACTGTACTGAGTTTCGATCCTCACTTGAGGCTCCATCAAAAGCCTTGGTAGAGGTAATTTAACACTGTGGAAATGAAAGAATGAGAAAAGCGTGTTACGTCTCAAACAGATTTAAAAAATATGTATTATCATAAAGATAAGCCTTGATGCATTTCGTCGAGTTTCATTCGGCGTCTTCAGAAGCTATTTTGCTGTGCAGAAGACCCACGTGTGTGCAGTCCGAATATTCACGTGTGTGTGAAATGTGCACTGAGCTGGGAACAAACAGAAATAGTTGTTGGTTGTAGGAGAGAGGGGGCGATGATTCCTAAGTGTTGGGCAACTGTGTTATCTGTGTGCCCAGCATGGGTGATCCTTAGTTGGTGTGGGGGTGTAAGTCTTCAGACAACCGGACCTATGACTATCAGCTTTCAAAGCCTTGTGCCAGACTAAGCTAAGCTTAGTAAATACAGGTATCCCCCTCTTTTTGAAAGTTTTCTTTACAACACTTTTTTGTTTTTACGAAAAAAGGGAAATAATGAAAATCGCGTTCAGCATTTGTTTTGCAGCAAACCATTATAGAGGCAGAGCACACCCTCTTCCCCTCTCTCTCCTACACCCTAATCTCCAACAACCATAACCCCAGACAACTCAGCCTCACATACCATCATCAGCATTTGTTGAGTCTGGGAACGCTCAAAAAGATTTCTCATATGAATTAATGGTAATTGCTTCTTTGCTTTACACCATTTTGGAGGAACGCTCTACTTTCGGATAGCGGGGGAAAGCCTGTATCAAGGGTGATTTGCCATAAAGCAATGGTTTGCATTATTCCTGAGGTTGGTTCTCACGTGGCCTTGTGTCAGACTAAGCTAATATCAATAAATCAACTAAAAAAACAAAATAACTGTTGCACAAAGTAATAAAGGAAACTGCTGAGCTGATTCCACGAATTGAAGACCTGCTTAAACTTTACAATTATTTTCTAAACGATGCAACCTCCATACAAAGGCCATTCCCCCACAGGGCTAAAACATAAAGTTTGCATATACAACATCCCATGCAGCTGTGGCATAGAATATAAAGGAGAAACCAGCTGCCCTCTAAAAATCAGACATGATAAACAATGGAAATCTGTCATTCAGCTAGTTTAGGAAATGTAGGTAATTACTTATTCTATAATTACAGATGTAACTTCCGTCCAAGGAATTTGAAACCAAAGTTGAAAGTAATGAACAAAAATAAACCATACTTAACTAAAATAAATAAATAAATAAATAAACGAACCATGGTAATTTTCACATTTACGGATGCAGCGAATAGAATCTATTTAAATTCATAATTATAGAATTAGACACCACTCATATTATTCGAAAACCAGAACATTTGGCGCAAGGAATAATTTTTAAGAACATTCAATATTTTAATGCCCATTTTAAGAGAAAAACATTTTCTTTTCGTTATCTTTAATAATCGCCCATGTTTACACACGAGCGCATATGTCTGCGTAGTAATTTCGAAATTTCTGCACATTTTCACCCATTTTTAAATTTTGTATAAATACCAAAGCATTGTGGACAGTTTATTTTAAACAAGTGAAAAACTAAACGTAAAGACGTTATTCTGCAAAATTACAGACTGTGTTAATTACACAGACTAAATTAAAATAATAAAGAAACACAAAATTTACCCGCCAATCGCCAATTGAATTTACAATTTGCGCTTTGTACTACGTCCGCGTGTCGGATATGAAGACGTTGAAATATTGCTTATTTCTTTTTGACCGACCAAAAAGTAAGGCCGTCAAGTTACTGAGGTTAAAAAGAAATCCTTTCGCCATGCCATGAGACATTAGTTTTAATTTTTAACCTTGCGTTTCTGAACATTTACTTTCTCCCTGTGAATATTCTTAAGTGAGTATTTGGAACATTAATTCCAGGGGCGGATCCAGGAGGTCTTCCAATGTCTTCTAGAAGACCCTCAGAATCTTTCCGAAAATCTTTATTTATACTGTTTTCTGAGCGTCTTCCGAGTTTTAAATCTTTTCGTCTCAACACATGACAACCTTCAAGACCCTCAGAATTTTTCCGAAAATTTGGTTTATCTTAATTTTAGTAGCTGATATGCGCTGAAACGCAATTTTAGCCAATCTTGGATACATAATTTTCAAAATTGTCTGTTCCCCCACCCTAAAAGTCGTCCCACCAAAAGATTATTTGGAGGACGGTCACCTCAACAGGCTGGATCCGCTCCTGCATCCTATCAACATTTTCAGAACTTTCGTACCTACTGTGGTAATAAAGTAATCAAAAAGGTCTCTCTTTTGGTACCAAAGGAAACAGAAGTGATTACTTCCCCTTATTAGAACTTTACTACTATATAAAGACAGGTACTTCAGACTCCATGTACGAGTAAGCACATGTAAGTTGAATAAAGCTTTCCACGAGCAAATCTCTCGTCTCTTATTCATTACACCTACCTAAATGACTTTGGAATATTACATTTTTTCTAGAACGTTCGTCCTTAGATTTTGTAATATTTTACATGCATATGCTACACATTTTTATTTACTAAACGGGTTTCAATTTTTGGAGAAAGACATGCAATGGTCGTCACCAGCTGTGAATTAATGTGAATAGTCGTTTTTGGTTTTATGCAATGACAAAAGTTTAAGCGTATATCATGCGCTGAGTGTATCAAAGGGTCTGGAATAACATGTATCAGGCTATAATATTCATTAGAAATGGGGTTATATTTGCTGTACTCCTAAGCTAGAAAATGTACCCAAATCATATAATTATAAGCTTAAAGACTAGTAAGTAATAGGGACAAATTTAAGAATTATTTTTCAAAATGAAGTCTGTTGGCTAAAACTCAGATAATAACCATATTGCAGAATTGGGAATTTGGAAATGTCTGCTGATCATTCAAAGAAATAGTTAAGGCTCATTCAAGTACCACCTACTTGAATGAGCATTAACTACTACTTAGTGATGTAGCAGAATATAAATCCGGTTGGATATCCGGCACCGGATTCACAAAAGATTATCACTAATATTCTGGTACATCACTAGTACTACTACAATAATACCTCAATATTATTTTCAAGAAGAAAATACATTATTTTGTTGCTTGATTCACTTACATTATGAACACAAATTCAAAATAAGTGGTTATTGAATGCAAACGTTGAAAACCAAACAAACGTCGTGAAATTATATAACAGAACAGAAATCCACCAATCGCAAAGCTGCACTGTAGCTCGAAGTGATCGCCACTGCTTCAAAACTGAGAATGAACAAAACCACTCGTTTACCTTTGAATATGAGGAAAGTGAATCGGAACGACTCAGTAAGTTCCTGTCAAAGATAAAATAAAAAATAACACAACCAATCGGAAAAGGGTAAATATTATTTTCTGACCAATAGAAACTAGAGAATCGTATTTCAAACAGCAATTCCCTGGAGCCTGTCTCAGCCCATTTCAAGGCACGTACGAACTCGTTTCTTCAGTGACACGCAGCAACGGCCAAGGATGGACAGTTATGTCCAGTGGTGAGGGGATTGCCGTACACCTAGTTCCCAAAACCCAGCCTCACCGTACACCTAGTTTCTAAAACCAGTCTTACCGTACACCTAGTATCCCAAAACTCAGTCTTACCATACACCTAGTTCCCCAAAACCAGTATTACTGTATACCTAGTTCCCCAAAACCCAGTCTTACCGTACACCCAGTTCCCCCAAACCCAGCCTTACCGTATACCTAGTTCCAAACACCGCCTTACCGTATACCTAGTTCACAAACCTCGTCTTACTGTATACCTAGTTCCCCACACCCACTTCCATCACTGGTGATGACCGGGGGAGCTACAGCGGCGTCACGGACACACACCATCCGAAGGAGAGAACAAGTCAAAAGCTCAGCAGACCCCAACAAACAACCCCGTCACTCAACTCAACTCAACAACACCCGGCGCCAATCCAACACAATATACGTTCGTACTGAAACGTCTACATGATGAGAATCAAACTTCAACGCTTAAAAAGGATCTCCGACGATCGGTGTATCTTACCAGACAAAGACATCCTAACAACTCATCAATTGGACACAAGAATCTTTGGCCACTCAAATTCACAACACGCAAAAAAGATTCCACTTAACGAACAAACATTTCGTGAACAATCAACTTTAGGATGAACTCACAAGACGGATCCTGTAAGTCAATTTACGAAAAGACCTTTCTATCGTACTTTTCGTAAGAACTCTTTTTAAGAACACAATGTACACCACCACTGACAATTTCAATGAAACAGTTGTCGTACGGACTTTGACGACACAAATTGCTGTATTTATGTGAATTTGATGTATATTGAGTGTGTGTAAGTATATATATATATGTTTGCTGTATGGATGTGAGGGAATTCGACAGAATGGTGGATATGTTTAGACAATGTGGAAAATAAAGAATGAGAAAAGCGTGTTACATCTCAAACATGTTTAATATCATGAAGATAAATCTTTATGCATTTCGTCACTGCGAGTGACGTCATCAGAAGAAAATTGGCATATAATACTGGCATATAATACACAAAACACATTTCGTTTCATTCACAGCACATCACATGGATGATCGCACAACTATGCTATGTTCAATTTTCAAACATGTTACCTTGAAACTCACACTTTACACTCCTACTCGATCTTGCCACTAAGTGGGAAAAGGAAGCTAATCCGAAGACACCAAAGCCTACTTGCACACACTTTTAGTCTAACCAATTTCGCAGGTAGTGAGCTGCTACTGATTATAGTTATTTTTACCGGTACAACTACTTGCATGTTGAATGTTTGAACTTAAATTGTTGTAAGATTTGGTTTAGGGATTAAAACTAGCCAGATGTCCCATCAGATAAAAAGCCTAAGCCATGTTCCTCTACTACACCATATTCACACCGATTTTTGAAAGATTGGCACCGTAAACCCAACTGAACGTCTGATACACCCACATTTTTAAAATTCATAAAAATTCTCCTATTATTGAAATTTAACCTTTTTAGCTCTATGTTTTTTTTGACTATATAGCAAATAACACTATTAGAAAACGTCAACCAAAACTGGTTTCTCCAGTTTTTAAGTTGGTTCGGTTGGCCTTTTTAGGTCGCTATATCGCCCGTGTAGTGTTTTTGGCTACGTTACCGAGTCCGATATATCGACCTGGCAGTGCTATAAGGGTTAATAGAGTTTTCTGTACTTATTGCATCGATGACTGGATTCAGTGCCCTACACTTATGGCCTTGTGTCACACCAAGCTAAACTTAGAAACTAACTGAACAAAAAGCATGGCAGCTGTTTAAAGAAATATCTCTCTCCTTCCTCTGTTTGTGTATTTGTTTGATTCGTCCCACACATGCCTATAACTTCTCTAGGATGACATGCGGGAAACATTTCCATGAACATTTCATTCGTAAAATTAGTGAAAAGATTTATATGCACAGTCATGAATTCTTCTTGAATGATGCATAACTATGTTTGCTTTTGACAACTTGTTTAAAGTTAAAGCTTGAACTCAAATGGTTAAACAGCAAACATTTGCCTAGCTCTGACCGTAATCAATGTAGCTTATGATTTTGCTGTTTAAGTGGTTCCTCAACATAAGCGACGACAGGGGGCTCAAATCAAAAGACGTTACGTTGAAGCTATTCGAATTAATTGCATAACATTTAACGGTTGCCATGGTTGTATCAAAGTCTATAATTCCCCCGATATTAAAAGAAGAATGTTCGAAATAGATTAAATTCGCGTTAAAAAGATTTTTTAAAAAATACCTTCAATGTAAAATACGTTTTGAACAAATGTTTGTTTTAAGTCACTTCGATGTAAAATACGTTCTGAACAAATTTTTGTTTTAAATACCTTCAAGGTAAAATACGTTCTGAACAAATGTTTGTTTTAAATACCTTCAATGTAAAATACGATCTGAACAAATTTTTGTTTTTAATACCTTAAATGTAAAATACGTTCTGAACAAATTTTTGTTTTAAATACCTTCGGTGTAAAATACGTTCTGGACAAATTTTTGTTTTAAATAACTTCAATGTAAAATACGTTCTGAACAATCTTTTGTTTTAAATACCTTCAAATGTAAAATATGTTCTGAACACATTTTTGTTTTAAATACCTTCAAATGTAAAATATGTTCTGAACACATTTTTGTTTTAAATACCTTCAATACGTTCTGAACATATAAAAAACAAAAAAAAAACAACTAAACAATGCAATAATTCCGTGTATTTTAAAAACAAATTAAATTAATAGTGACAAAGTTTGACGTTGCACCTTATTATTTGTCAATTAATACCAGGGCCCCACAACAATTTTGCCACGTAGTCGGCGCCTATGTTCCTCAATCTCGCTTCCTTAAGAATAGGTGGAGTTTAATAGGGATATTTTTTTATTTAGTTCGATACGTTTTCTATTAGACTGTAACGAAAGTTCTGTGCGTTCTCTTATACCGAAAGTGCCTGAACAAGATGGCTGAACTGCGATCTCTGTCCTGCTGTTGCAGTCAATGAACATAACGAATTGTAGAAAACACTCGGAAAGCGAATACCTCTGCCAAAGCCGTACACTAACTCAATTGAAAATCACTTCTCCCTAACCCTACGAGATACCCTTCCACAAAATGTCATTGAAATTCATTGAGAACATTAAGAGATATCGTGTGGACAGGCATGAATTCTGGCGATATTATGTGTTGTGGACATATAAGTACGGAGGTAATTGTGCATGGATCCACCCCGAAATTTAAGCACTTCTCCCGTGGCTTATTGTCGATGCTTCCACAGCATCTCATTAAAATTCATTGAGTACTTTTGGAGATATCGTGTGGACAGTCATGTGCGTATACATCAATGTATGGGAAAAAAACGGGAAAATATATATCATGAAAAAAGTCCTGGATCCGCCACAAATTTTGACCACTTCCTACTTAGCCCATTGTCCATTCTTCCACAAAATTACATTGGAATTCATTGAGAACTTTTGGAGATATCGTGTGGACAGATGGATAGACAGAAGAACCGAAAGTCACGACCGAATACATATACCTCTCCAACATCGTTGACAGAGGTAAATAATTCAATGTTGTTAGCCACATATGACTGTTTATCGTAATTTGAGATTGGGAAATGGGTCCCATATGACCTGTCCGTAGCAAGTCGCCAGCAACGTGCTAATGGTTATGAGTCACTGTATTCACGGCAGTTCGAGTCGCCTTATCTTTGGTGGACAGAAAAGGGGTCATTCTTCATCACGGTAATGCACGTCCACACACCGCTCGAGTGACCAAAGACCAAAGGAAACGGATGGGGAAAATGATTCATCCACCATATTCTCCTGACTTTGCTCCAACTATCATTTGTTTATGAGTTTGCAAAACCATTTAGATCAGGGGTTCTCAACCTTTTTGGCGTCACCGCCCACTTTCACATGAAAAATCTTTCCACCGCCCAACTGTATGACGGGTTTTTCATACAAATACAAATGAATTCGTCATAACGGACATTTTGGGTTTTTTTTACTAGAAAGGCTTTAAAAACTTAGAACTTAACCGATACAGGAATTCTGATCTTTGAAAAATGAATAAACGCTTTTGTTAACTTCCTAGACACGACATTTAACTTAGACATTGTATAATAAATATTCAAAAGGATACCAACATTTTTAACTCTTGCAAAACGATAAAAATGAAAATTTTTCGCGTTACAAGATTCTTTAATGTAAGGTAGTAGCATCAAATGTTTCACACAGCCGCACCGTTTTTAGATATATCGATGCGATCCCTGGTGACTCATTTTTTATTGTCAATTTCAGACTTTAATACTCAAATCCTATACCGCCCACCAGAATTTCGAAACGCCCATCATTTTCTACACAGTTGCTCAACGCCCACCCAAGAGTTGAAATGTGGGCGATATCCCCCAGTTTGAGAAACCCTGATTTAGATGAAGAAATATGCACTTCAAGAGAAGGAGTTGTAAGTCTATTATCTCGAATCGAAGGAATTTCACAAATCAAGTACCAAAAAACTTGTTAATAGATGGAATAAGGTTATCAAACGTGAAGGAGAGTGTATTAATGATTATGTGTATGTTTAATCACAACGGTCTTTGGGTTTCCAAATAAATTAAAACATTGGAAACAACTTTCGTTACAACCTGAAAAGTGGCTATGTTTTTGGTAGATTTCCATACGTCCATACTAATGGCCTTTTGGGGGATTTTATCGTTGAACATTACTTTTGTCTTTGTTATGGAGAGAAGAGGTTGATCAATACATCTACCTAGGTAATAAAGTTAGAGAAAGACCACGACAGCGAAATAAAACGACGCATAACGATAGGTTGGAAAGTATTCGGCATGAACATGTGCCAATGTGCTTAAAGCGTAAAGTATACAATGGATCCATAATACCAGCCATGACTTACGGATGCGAAACCTAGAAATTAACAAAACGAACTGAAAACTAACTTAGAATCGGACAGAGAGCCATGGAAAGAGCAATGCTAGGGATAATTCTAAGAGATAGAAAAAGATCAACATGGATCAGAGAGAGGACTACAGTGAAGGATATTATACAAATAATTAAGCAGCAAAAATGGAGATGGGCTGGTCACCTAGCAAGAAATGACAATAGACGGGGCAAAAGAATAACCAATTGGTTCCCATGGGACAGTAAACGCAGTAGGAAAAGACCTGACACAAGATGGGGGGATGAGATAGAAAGGTTTGCTGTTAAGACGGGGCAGAGATTAGCACAATCAAGATCGTCATGGAAGGAGATGGGAAAGGCCTTTGTCCAGCAGTAGCCTTATGACGGTTGATGATGATGATGATGATGATGATACTAATGGCCTAAGATTGGGTGTTGGCCGTTGAGCGATAGTCAATATAGGTTAGTCTTGACCACTGCTAATCAAGAGAGTTCGTGTTAGATATTTAGGCAACCGTAGGCGGGGGTCACATATCCCCCCAGGTGTTGAAATTCATAAACAGGATATCGACGAAAACCCAAACAGCAGGTGTCAGGGACCGGAATACACACCAGGTGTTGAAAAGTCATAAACAGGATATTGACTAAACCCTGACCGCAGATGGCGGGCTGGAAAATCAGCGTGGGCGTTCGAACCCAATAAAAACGACACAGAAGCCCTCGGAAAAGCAGAGACAGACCGCCTAGCTTGGGAACACCAATTTCCCGGTTAGGAAAAGTCTGCCGGCTCTCATTATCTCTCTCCCACTCTTCATTCACCGCCACGACACGATGTATCTTATGAAATAAAAATATATCCTCATATTTTTATAAAACAACTTTCGAGTCTTCCTTTTTCTCAGGATGTTCCTCCTGCGGACCAAGATGGATATACAACATTCGTTCCTCATTGGGTACTCAACTATTCATGGCCTTGAGCAAAATTAGGGTAAATACAGGTTTCCATCGCTATCCAAAGTAGATAAAGCCCCCCCCCCGCTCAGTGAGGAGTAAACTCATTACATTACACTAGCTTAAATTAGTCTGGTACAAGGGTATAGTAATGGGAACTCAAGTTACAGTAAAACACACTCTACTAATGAATTGGTCTGTGAAATGAGCTTATGGTGATATTGACTGGCGTACCTTAGCATTATGGTGTACGCCAGTCTATTTTTTGTTTAGCTGTATAAAGAAAAAAGTAAAGCTTCCGTCTCTTAAGAGACAACCCCCAATGGTGTATGGAGCCCGGTGATGAAGACCCTGTTTCTGTTGCATGCGTCAGCTTAGTGATCCTTGTATGCCGGAAATATTCAAACTAGTATCTTCATCTTTGTTGTTTTGATCATCTTGTGTTGGCTGCTAAATTTTCTCAGGTATACAAGGGTGGATCAATAAGTTTGTAGCCCGAAACAGTTATTATGCAATTACATTAGTAAATCTCTCACGTTTAGCATTATTCTCTATGATGTAAAAAGAAGCGAAATCTTTTGTGTAAAAAAGCTGAAACATCCTCTTTCCCTTGAGAGACAACACCCAGTGAAATATGGAGCCCGGTGACGAAGACTCGGTTTCAATTTTCAGCTTAATGATCCTTGCAAGTTTCAAGTCTGGTCGAGACCAGGACTTTATTCTTACACCCCCTCGGCAGGATGCAAGTCCACTGAAGGGATACCTACACCCTAATCACACAGCTTAGAGTGTACTCAGTTAGCTGCTGGGTGAACAGGGAGATTCGTCTTAATGAAGAGTTTTCCACACTATTCGCTCATACCGGGAATCGAACCCGGGACCTTCTGCGTGTGAGGCAGACGTGCTAACCGTTACATCAAACCTTCCGTAAGTCGAAATTAACATTAATGTATATGGGAAACATTTTTGGGCGTCCACATACCTCCAAAATGGTGATGATGGTATATGAGTCATCAGAAGTTGGGGTGTTGGGAGGTACAGAATACTGGGGTGTAGGAGAGAGATAAAGAGGGCGCGCGCTGCCTCTATACTTGATCGTTGCAAAACTAACGCTTAACGCAATTTTCGCTTAACAAAAAACAAATCCAGGACCTAAAATGTAGAAATCAGTATTGCTCTTTCAAGATCAACCAGTGTTGGTTTTATCACTACATTTAGGCCGATGCATTCTTCGGCCGCCTTCCCCAGGTATGTAATTCACCCGGCTGTAGAAGAAGGAGGTCTACTAGATAGTTCTGGTACAGTGATGGCGAACCTTTTCAGCACGGTGTGTCGAAATCTTAAATTTTTAAATAATCCTGT
>VCCN01006896.1:7262623-7273851 GCA_006491835.1 Architeuthis dux
ATAAAAGCAAACACCCATGTATATGTATATGTGTGCATGCAAAGACTTTATGATATTTCTATTAATGCCTCTCTCAAGGGGAAGAACAAAAATTTAAATATCTCAACAATTTGCAGATTATTTTTTCTTCATAAAATTGTTCAAAATTTTAAAGATCTTTGGCACCAGTTTCCTTTTGTCCTACAATGTGTATTGGTTGCCATGGCACTGCATCAATCACTTGCGGAGGATTTGTCTGGCTGCAGACGTTTCACTTTGCCGTTGATGTCCGAGGGCAAAGAACCGACAATATCCGGGGAAAAAATATTGGCAGTTCTGACAATGTGTGTCTCCATCAAGAGCAGAAGAAGGATATTACTTGACTGACAAGATGAGAATCAATGATATTCAGGCAAATGGAATTGTTTCCATTCTTTTCGGATGCAAACAATACCCAATTACATAGTTCAGTGGTTGAACTTACAAACCTAGAGATTTGAGGTTCTATTCCAAAGTAATCGAGTCGGCTTGTTGTTGCCATCAACTTAGGTAAAAGAAAAATCTGATTCTAAATTAGAACCCCAAAAAAGTCCTTCTTGTTTTATACTGCTGCCGTAGTATACTGGGTTCAATATTGGTTGAGTGTTCACAAGTTCAATATAAGAATGTTCACAACTACTATTCCAGATGCTGTAATGTAGTCTGCTTGTTGTTGCCATCAACTTAGGTAAAAGAAAAGTCTGATTCTAAATTAGAATCCCCAAAAAGTCCTTCTTGTTGTATACTGTCACCGCAGTATACTGGGTTTAATATTGGTTGGCTGTTCACAAGTTCAATGTAAGAATGTTCACAAGTTCTATTCGGGATGCAGTAATGGAATCTGTTTGTTGTTGCCATCAACTTAGGTAAAAGAAAAGTCTGATTCTAAATTAGAACCCAAAACAATTTCTTCTTCTTGTATACTGTTGCTGTAGTATACTGGGTTTAATATTTGTTGGGTGTTCACAAGTTCAATGTAAGAATATTCACAAGTTCTATTCTAGATGCAGTAATGGAGTCTGCTTGTTGTTGCCATCAACTTAGGTAAAAAATCCTATTCTAAATTAGAACCCCAAAATATTTATTCTTGTTGTATACTGCCACCGCAGCGTTTAATATTGGTTTGAATGTTCACAAGGTCGACACAAAATTTTAGTTGGTTACCTCAAGGGAATACTATTTGCTTTGCTTGACGATTTGAATTCAACTCCGCCTTACTGGTTATGTCCATGTTTTTATAGTCGACATAGTCCTATTTATTCTCGTTGTTGTGCCGATCTTCTAAAAACGAGAAGTAGGAGGTGAGGTTCCAATGGTAGCAGTGGGAGTGACACCCAACCCTTCTTTCCTTTCTAATGATGTAGCCAGTCTCTGGTTCCCGCAATCAAAATGGAGTGTTTTTATTTTTCATTGCAAAATGCAGCACAATAGTTTCATAAAAGATTCATTCAACTTGCTTTTCAATTAATTAAATTTTTAAGGATTCTTAGCTTACTAAAAAAAAAGGGGTGACAAACCAAATATTTTAAAGATATATTAGATGTATAAAATACTATATTTGACAGCATATGACCCCCAATGTTTTTCCCCAAAAAGTGTCTCAAAAGGTAAATATATCTTTTGTTTTCCAGCCCCACATTGGGTAGAACTTGAGGAGGTGTTAAAAACAAAGAATTCAGGGAAATGCATTTTTCTGCTGAAATAAGAGGGATCTTAAATGCCATTAAATACGGTAGTTCTGGTAGGAGTTTAATTTGAAAAAGTAACAAGTCATTTATTTTACAGATATTCCTAGTATGAAAGTCTTACAATCATTGCAGTTACTAAACCAACTGTACCAGGAACAAATTTAGATCAATCTAGCATTCCAAGAGAAATTATGAATCACCACCACCCATATATGCTGTGTTGGTGTTGATCAATTAAAAGGTCTGAAAAGGAGGTGATCAATGAATAAGTTACTTCTCTCACCATTTTTCAACCTAATTTCTTTCATTGTCAATGCACTTAACCCAATGCTTCTCCATTAATAACATAGATCAAACATTACATTGGAACAAGCAGAAGCAGCATTACATGAATTAACAAAGAAGAATTAACTACAACTAGCATTCCAAGGGAAATTATGAATCACCGCCACCTATATATTCTGTGTTGGGAGGGATCAATTAAAAAGTTGGGAAAAATGGTGATCAATGAATAAGTTACTTCTCTCGCCATTTTTCACCATAATCTCTTTCACTGTCAATGCACTTAACCCAACACTTCTTCATTAATTACATAGATCAAACATTATACAGTGAAAGTTTCAGATCAAAATTCTGCTAATGACTGTTACTTGAGAATTCTGAATGATTGATTGAAGAATTGGTCTTATACTTAATGGAAGAACATTTTTATGCTTTTGATACCAATAGCATTCCAAGGGAAATTATGAATCCCCACCACCCATATATTCTGTGTTGGGGGTGATCAATTAAACAGTTGGAAAAAGGGGTGATCAATGAATAAGTTACTTCTCTCGCCTTTTGTTGGGCTGTGATCACTAAAAAAGGTCTGAATTTTCAAAAAACAAGCGGGCACAAATTAGTGACCAATTTAGCATAAACTTACATTGCATATTGAATCCCCTCTAAAAACCTATTTGGGGGAATTTCAAGTTTCTACTACTACTGTGAAGTCCAGACACATAGATAGAGACATATAAATGAAATCAAATGATGGATAATTTTATATCTGACAGAATATGATAATAATAAAGACATTTATTAGTTGAGAACCTATATTTGCCCAGCGCTGGTGTGAACGACTGCTAAACGAGCAGTCTAAATCGTAAATGTGAATAAAGAAATAATCTCTGTGCATGGGTTGAACCCGCATCCACCCTGGAAACAACCTTATATGCAACTTCTGCCCTACCAAAGTTCTCATGGTAAGACTCCTGCCTACCATGAGAACTTTGTTAGCTTAATCAGTAGAGCAGTACCTACGTATAAGGTTGCTTCCAGGGTGGATGCAGGTCCGATCCCTGCACAGATCCTGTTTCTTTATTGACATTTACGATTTAGGTCACTCGTTTAACAGTCGTTCACACCAGTGCTGGGCAAGTATAGGTTCTCAACTAATAAATGTCTTTACAATTATCATATATATAAATGTCAGAACACATGAATAACCTAAACCCAGCAACAGTATTTAAACCAGTGTAGTGGGTAGCGGTGATTAATTAGGTTTCCATATTTTATGGCTTCTGTTTTTTGGAAAGGCACCAAAGTATTATTTGTGTGCATTGATCAAATTCAAATTAAGCAGCCGGGCTTTCTGTGGGTTTTTTCTCTCCAAAAGTATTAATACAAAGAACCTTATGCATGTTCAATGGATTTATTAGCCAATTTCCATCAATCTTCTGCCAATTCTGCTTCCAGCCTTACCAGTGTCAGTGGCCGATTAACCATTAGGCTGAGTAAACTCAGTCGTAAGGGCTCTTGTGGTAGGTAATCCTCCAGAGTGTTTGAATCAGAGTAAAAACTGAATGTTAAGCGAAATACAGATCTCTGCCTTCTTTGAAAATGAGAACCGTAAGTTCAATGACGCGTCCACCATTCTTACGTCCATATCTGTCCATGCGGTTGCCTCAATTACTAGCAACCTACAATTAGTGACGAACGATTTCCAATTTGAAAGATTGATTGATTGATTTGTTTAGCGGCATATCAACACTTGATGGGTCATTTAATGCTGAAATCAGTTTAAAATTCCCCAAAATAGTCTTACGACTAATAGAGTCTTGTGACTTTGGTGAAAGGTTAATTTTCTTTTTTAAACTAGAGTCTTGTGAAAAAAACAGGTGGCCCCTGTGGGGGGGGGGGGGGGTTCACCCCTCTGCAGGGTATGCAGTCGGCGTATTCTAGGCCCCAGCTAATAGGGCCACAATTTGAAAGGGATTCTAAACAAAGTAGTAGTAGTAGCATTACTAGTTGTGGTAGTATTAGCAGGAGGAGGAGGGAGAGGTTGATGAGGACGGTTCATCTGAAGGTCTGGACCAAGTTTCATATCACTCCAACGTGATACGGCTGAGAAAATTGAGATTTAACATATTAGGGACTGACAGACCAACCAACAGACAGACTGACCGAAAAGTATCCTATAGAGATTCTTGGACGCATCAAAAAGACACATTCAGATCTGGACATTTGCTAAAGAGAAGACTCAAGAATGTAAGAACTTCAGACCAAAATTATGAAGACACTCATCGACTGTTGTCTTTATCCTTGTTGTTTATTACACAATGTTTCAGCCAGTATATTTTTCAGCCTTCCTGTACTATCTTACATTCCAAGATCAAATATTGTTATCATTCCATGTATTTCATGGACTCTTAACTTTATTAATCACTGCTACCCACACTGGTTTAAATACTGTTGCTGGGTTTAGGTTATTCATGTGTTCAGACATTTATATGTATCTATGCATCTTTGTATGTATCCGGACTTTGCCCACCCCAAACTGTTTATAGTAGAAACTTGACATTTTGCACACACACTCCCTTCAATGAATAGGGAAAATGCTGTAGGTTTTTTTTATGTTGGTCCCATGACAGTTTCTATAGATTGACTAACCAGTCCTGTTAATCACTGCTACCTACAACAGACCGGTATAAACACTGTTGCTGGGTTTAGGTTATTCATGTGTTCTGATATTTATATGTATCTATGTATCTATGTATCTATGTATCCGAATTTCACCCACCCCTTAACCGTTCATAACAGAAACTTGAAATTTTGCACACACTCCCTTCAATGAGTAATGCATTTTTTGTTTTTTGAAAATTCCCTCCAAAATAGATTTTTAGAGGTGGATTCAATTTACAATGTAAGATTATGCTAAATTGGTCCCTTAATTTTTGTCCAGCAGTGTTCATGCTTGTTTTTTAAATTTGGACTTTTGAACAAAAGGCAAGAGAAGTAAATTGATCACCCCCAACATAGCATATATGGATGACAGTGATTCATAATTTTCCTTGGAATGCTCGATTGTCTATATCATTGTTATTCCTTACACAATGTATTTCATGGACTCTCATCTTTATCAAGTATTGTTATTCAGATATTATTCAGACTATTGTCTGCATTTTTATTGTTTTCAATACATTTCAGCCGATACATTCTCTGGCCTTCCTTCTATCTATGTCATATCCAGTCTTTCAAATTTGCTTAGTACTGCTTTCTTTTTCAGCCTTTTCTTTTTTAAGCCACTTCTCTAGTCATATAACAGAATCATGCGACTGAAGGCTGGAGAATGCATCAGCTGGAATATTGTGCAAAAACAACAAAGATGAAGACAATAGCCTGAAAATGGAATAGAACTATGATATGTGTTTCTTCTCCGCTGTGAGAAAATGTATATATCCTTGTATATATTCTCCACTTGTACCCTCACATAGGTACACATAGGCAATTGTTAGTAAGACCCACTTCCAGCTTGCCAGGCCTGTTGAACTTTCATTCTGCTTACGGCACCTGGTATTCTCCAATGGTCCCCATCTAGGTACTGACCAGGCTCAATACTTCTTAACCAGTGATCTTACGATAACCAGTGTATCTAACATGAGTGCTTAGCGGAGAAGCATTGAGTACCATTTTTAAAGTCTTTGGTATGACTCAGTGATGGATTGAACCACAGCCTACTAACCGGAGGTGAGCACTCTACCACTGGGCCACGGTGATCGGTGTGAAAAATTGTATTTGTTTAAAATTAGTCAAGTTTTGATGTTAATAAAATTTAAAGAAATCAATTCCATTGAATCATTCATTTTTAATGGAAGATCTTCTTTTTTCAATGTCCATACAAGCTGAAATAATTGTCTTTGATAAATTCAACGTTTAAAGCCGAGACAAAGCAGCAGGTGTTTGTGTTGGATCAATAGAAAAGTTCTCAACGGGAAATACCAGATGCTTCATACTGACAACTGATCATTAAGAGTGTTTATAGTACAAGGGTAAAAACATTGCAAACTTGGAAGCACTCAGAGACGGTGGCGGTTCCAGCATTTGGTACCAGCTCAGGGAAGGTTTGGCCAGAAAACTATGAGGGTGGTCAAAGTTTTTATATAAGTAATAATCTGAGTTTTATATAATGAATCAGATTCAAAGTCACTTCTCAATGTAGTTGCAAAGTTAGAATAAACAAAAAGAATGAGACATGAAAGATGGCAACGTCTATTACGAGTTGCAGTAACACAAACTACACAACATCTATTACGAGTTTCAATAACACAAACTACACAACATCTACAAGTTGCAGTAACACAAACTACACAACGTCTATTACGAGTTGCAGTAACACAAACTACACAACATCTATTACGAGTTGCAGTAACACAAACTACACAACGTCTCTTACGAGTTGCAGTAACACAAACTACACAACGTCTCTTACGAGTTGCAGTAACACAAACTACACAACATCTATTACGAGTTGCAGTAACACAAACTACACAACATCTATTATGAGTTGCAGTAACACAAACTACACGTCTATTACGAGTTGCAGTAACACAAACTACACAACAACTCTTACGAGTTGCAGTAACACAAACTATACAACGTCTCTTACGAGTTGCAGTAACACAAACTACACAATGTCTATTACGAGTTGCAGTAACACAAACTACACGTCTCTTACGAGTTGCAGTAACACAAACTACACAACGTCTATTACGAGTTGCAGTAACACTATTATGGCAATTCTCCTGTTTCAGTGTTTTGCCATGAAACGAAGGACGATGTCTTCAAGATTCTGGTTTTCATCCCGTTGTCTATTCATGTCAATTGTGCTTAAATTGTCCAGTCTGTTTTGTCGCCATGGAATTCCGCAGATAAGTTTTGATCATTTGCTGCTGGGAGAAACTGCGTCCACAGCTGACACTGACAAAGGATAGTTAATAATAAATGTCGCCATTAATAGACATTGAACATAAAAAGAACATGACTTCTGCGAAAGTAAAATCACGAATATGTGTATGTACGGGATCGCATTAAAAGCTCAGGCAAGGCTCGGTCATGGCTGCTGGGAGCCTGGCTTGTTGCTGCAACTGCTCAGTGTATACCTCTGCCAGTGCCATTTTAACTAAAAACTGAATAAAAATCAGTTCATATATAGCTACAATGTAGCGGAGGTAAGTATGAAAACAAAACTGACAACTGATTATTAAGAAAGTTTGTAGTGTAAAGACATTTGCTGTCAACAGATTTTGATGGTGAAGTCTTAAAATGAGGTTTGGGCTAAGATGAAATATTCTACTACTAGCAGAGTACCCATCAAAAATGACAAAGGTTTTTATGTTATGTATGGATAAATTATACAAAGACCATAACAGCGAAATAAAATGATGTATAACGATAGGTTGGAAAGCATTTGGTATGAATATAGACATTTTGAAGAGCACCTTGCCAGTGTGCTTAAAGGATAAAGTATACAACGGTTGCATAATACCATCCATGACTTATGGGTGCGAAACATGAAAATTAACAAAACGAACTGAAAACCACCTTAGAATCGCATAGTGAGCCATGGAAAGAGCAATGCTAGGAATAACTCTAAGAGATAGAAAAAGATCAACATGGATCAGAGAGAGAACTAGATTGAAGGATATTATACAAATAATTAAGCAGCAAAAATGGAGATGGGCTGGTTTACTTAGCAAGGACAAATGACAATAGATGAGGGGAAAGAGACTAACCGATTGGTGCCCATGGGACAATAAACGCAGTAGTAAAAGACCAGACACAAGATGGGGGGACGAGATAGAAAAGTTTGCCGGTAAGACGTTGCAGAGGTTAGCAAAATCTAACTAAATTGAAAATTGAAGATTTTGATTGTTGTTTTAATGTTTGCAACTATTTGAAATAGTCACTTATTAAACACTGCTACCCATAACACTGGTTTATTGCTGGGTTTAGGTTATTCATGTGTTCTGATATTTATATGTATCTATCTATGTATCCGGACTTTGCCCAGCCCTAATCGTTCATAGAAACTTGAAGTTGTGCACACACACTTCCCTCAATGAGTAGGGGAAAATGTTTTTTTTTTGTTTTTTGAAAATTCCCCCCTAAATAGGTTTTTAGTGTGTGTGTGGGGGGGGGGGTTCAATATGAAATGTAAGTTTATGCTAAATTGGTCACTAGATCGCTTGTTTTTTAAAAAACTTTTAGTGGCGAGAGAAGTAAGTTATTCATTGATCACCCCTTTTTCAAACTTTTTAATTGATCACCCCCAACACATCATATATGGGTGGCTGTGATTCATAATTTCCCTTGTAATGCTAGTTTCTTTTTGTTTTGTATTTTTAAAAAATAAAATTGATTTTTTTTTAGACTCATTTAAGATAAAGAAAACTTTTTTGAATATTTATGAAATTTTAACAAATCAGCCGTCAGTTTGAAGATTAAAATCTATCGACTGCTTCTTGGATTATTTCTTCATTTATTAGAGAAACTCTCAACCGAAACTGCCAACATAGGTTTCTTCAGTTTTTAAGTTGGTCTGGCTGGCAGGCTATGTATCAGGCATACAGGCGCTAAAAGGCTGAAAATTTAAACATTTACTCCTTATTATATCTACAAAAGATATTTTTTTTTGCTTTTTGAAATTTTCCCCATAATAGGTTTTTATGGGGGGGGGGTGCAATTTGCAATGTAAGTTTATGCTAAATTAGTCATTAGTTTGTGTCCGGCAGCATTCACGCTTGTTTTGTAAATTCAGACTTTTTTAGTGATCACTGCTCAACAAAAAGAAAGAGAAGTAACTTATTCATTGATCTGATCACCCCCTTTTCTAATTATGTAATTGATCATGCTGCACCAATGGAGCTAGAGGGCTGAAAATTTAATCATTTACTCCTTATTATATCTACAAAAAACGTTGATTTTTTTGCTTTTTGAAATTTTCCTCCCTAAAAACCTATGGGGGGGATAATTTGCAATGTAAGTTTATGCTAAATTAGTCATTAGTTAGGGTCTGGCAGCATTCACACTTGTTTTTGTTTTTTTAATTCAGACTTTTTAGTGATCACTGCCCAACAAAAAGGAAGAGAAGTAACTTATTCATTGATCACCCCCTTTTCTGATTATTTAATTGATCACTTCCAACACGGCATGCTGCCAAAAGACGGTTTCTGTGAGTGACTAACCAGACCTGTATTGCTTTTTCCCCTAATAATGATGCATCGAACGCAATTTATTTTTCAGTCGATTTTCTGCAACTCTTCATATTTTCTGTTTTTTAATAATTGTAAAACAATGAGGCAACAGAATCGGGTAAAAAGCGCATTTCTTTTTTAATATGAGAAAAACATCAGTTTTATTCATGAAAAATCAGAGATGCCTATACTTGTTTTCTGTCCTAAAGTACTACAAAAACAGCAGCATCAGTAGTAGTAGTGGTGATGTAGATACAAACTTTGCTTTAGCGTAACATAAATCAACAAACAAACATGCAAACAAAAAAGTGACAACGGCTTTTATGCATTAAGATTTTAGAAAGAGTGAAAATGGCTTTTAACGTTCGAAGTGGTGGGGGGGGGGGGCTAGCATGAATTATGCAATAAAGATTAGTATTGATTTTTATTTCACAATGGGAACACCATACATTTGAAGAGCAGCACGTTCGAGAGAAAAGAAAAATCACTTGCAGACAAGATGTAATATTCGTTGTACCATTAATTATACAATACTAGTTAATACCCGTGAAAAAATTAATTGATATATTTGGATTTCTATGAAACTATTCAATAATAGCAAGTTCGTTTCAGTTGAAGAGTCCATAGTTTCAAAAGGTGGGAAGGTGGTACTTTTATCAGCAAAATGTTTACCCCTGAGTGAAAGAGTCAAGCGTTACGGACAGCAAACGAAGAAAATCACACTGTTCATTATATAAGTCTAGTAAGTTATTTTATATCTAAATGATGATTATATAGTATAATGTCATCTTGTATTTAGTGCCTTTGTTTGCTTTGTTGTTCTTTCTGTTTTAGCTGTAATTAGTTCGAACATGTTTGGTTCATAACTGTATGTTAAGAAAATAGACGAAACAAACATGTGTTGACAGGGCAATTTGCCTGTGAAGAAGAGGCCTTACCAGCTCCCACTTCCAGGCTTCATAACTGGAAATGGGGCTTGTAAAACGGGGTCTGTTGGGTAAATTCTCGGCGCGTTTATTCATATTAAAAACATACACATATAAACATAGATACATACATATATAAACATTACATATAGTATTCTTCTTGTTCCTTCTTTCCTCCATGCATATGTATGTTGTGCTTTCATTGTAACTTCCAATGTGAAATCTACAAAGTGATAGGCATAACACTATATTATTCAAAGCATTATTTTATATTTAAAAGATGATCTATTATAGTATTCTTAATCACTGCTACCCACAACACTGGTTTATTGCCGGGTTTAGGTTATTCATGTGTTCTGACATTTATATGTAACTACGTACATATCTATCTATGTATCTGGACTTTGCCCAGCCCTAAACGTTCATAATAGAAACTTGAAATTTTGCACACACACTCCCCTCAATGAATATGGAAAATGTTTTTTTTGTCTTTTGAAAATTCCCACCCTAAATAGGTTTTTAGAGGAGGGTTCCATTTACAATGTAAGTTTATGCCAAATTGCTCCCTTAGTTTGTGTCCAGCAAGGTTCAATATACAATGTAAGTTTATGCTAAATTGGTCACTAGTTCTTGCTCTTTCCTTCCTTTGTTCCTGCATATTTCCAGACCTTAAGGTATTGAAATAGTGTTCACTTCCAATGCTTTGTTAGCATCATCATCATCAGCAGTATGTCCTGATTTGAAATCATTCTTGAAAATTAGTCTGATTTCTTGTGTAGACACCATTGCTGTTAAGGGCTCAAAAATCTCCAACAATAACGAATTATATCTTTATTCAAATTGAATCTGCAAAGAATTACATTAGTAATTCTTCACTTTTAGCATTATTCTCCACGTTTTGTGTGTAACAGCCTGATATAATAATTATAATATTAGAAACCATCTACCAAAACTGTCATCAAAACTGTCAAAATAGGTTTCTTCAGTTTTCAAGTTGGTCCGGCTGGCTCGCAGGCCACAAAATCTCTGGTCTGTTACATTTAACCCCTCCAAGAAAAGTCACTCCCCCTTTAACAGACCAG
>VCCN01006896.1:7310655-7321196 GCA_006491835.1 Architeuthis dux
CCATGACCTACGGGTGCGAAACATGGAAATTAACAAAACAGAAAACCAACTTAGAATAGAGATCCATGGAAAGAGCAATGTTAGGTATAACTCTAAGAGATAGAAAAAGATTAACATGAATCAGAGAGAGGACTAGAGTGAAAGATATTATACAACTAATTAAGCAGCAAAAATGGAGATGGGCTGGTCACCTAGCAAGAAGAGATGACAATAGATGGGGAAAAGATTAACTGACTGGTGTCCTAAACGCAGTAGGAAAAGACCAGATACAAGATGGAGGGACAAGATAAAAAAGTTTGCTGGTAAGACGTGGCAGAGTTTAGCACAATCTAGGTCGTCATGGAAGGAGATGGGAAAGGCCTTTGTCCAGCAGTGGACTTATAACGGCTAATGATGAACACAGAACGCTGACCAAATGTACTTCCCAAATGCTTATGGGAAAATTTTGTTAATGGCACAAATTTTGCGCATTGTTTTTTAACTCAAATTTCGAATCAATCGACCAATAACGAACTAAATGAAACTTTTTGCATTCAATGTTTATTTATTCATCAAAAAAAGATTTGATTTAGATCTCTACACTCCACAAAAAAAAATGGAGAAGGCAGGATCTCTCTGCTACCCTGCACGTCACCAGGTAGCAGATGGGGAAGACTCCATAGATATATGGAGTACCGTCTAAGACGTCGTGGATCATAGAGACCGCCTGTAGATATATAGAGCCCCACTGAATATACCGAATAAGGTGGCAGCAATCTGAATGCTCACCAGAAAATACTGGCAATGGGTGAGCTAAATTAGCCACCACCGTGGCAGGGGTTAGCATAATCTAGGTCGTCATGGAAGGAGATGGGAAAGGCCTTTCTCCAGCAGTGGACTTATAACGGCGGATGATTATGATAATGATGACTCCCTTCTTTTTTTTGAACATTTGTGCCTCTCTATGAGCAGGTGTGCCTCGTAGAGGCGTTACTGCATTACCATGCTTTTTCATACCCTGGTCTGGCGCAAGGCCAAGAGGAAAAGGCACCCAGCAAAGATCAAACTTACTACAGTAGTAATCATCTACGGAACTAGCTTGGTAATATTCCCAAGATACAGGATGTGAGTTCAGTCTCATTGGAACCCACTTCTTTATTTCGGTTTCATGCTGTTTACTTCGATGGTCAACAGAGAATATTTGACAGGGAACATTGCGATAAAATGATAGAATAGAATCAAGAAATCTTGTAAAAATGAATAAAAGAATTTGCTTATAAATCCATCTTGTTGCTTCTTATCTTCTTCCTAACGTTTCTTTTTGTTTCCTATAATATATAAAACTAGCATTCCAAGGGAAATTATGAATCACTGCCACCCATATATGTTGTGTTGGGTGTGATCAATTAATGAGTTGGAAAAAGCAGTGATCAATGAATAAGTTAGTTCTCTCGCCTTTGTTCGGCGGTGATCACTAAAAAATGTCTGAATTTTCAAAAAACAAGCAGGCACAAATAGTGACCAATTTAACATAAACTTACATTGCATATTGAACCCCCTTCCAAAAATCTATTTGGGGGGCGATTTTTTAAAAAATTGAGGGGAGTGTGTATACAAAATTTCAAGTTTCTACTATGAACGATTAGTGCTGGGTGAAGTCCGGATACATAGATATATACATAGATAGATATAAATATCAGAATTCATGAATAACCTAAACTAAACTCGTGTGGTAGCAGTGATTAATAACTTTTACCTTTCCTTTTACCCCAAATTGATATATCGAACTGACCTTGAAGTCACCCTTTATTGATCATATTAAACAGCCAACGCGGATTTTTCAAGCATAAAGCTTAACATTCTTTTGAGTGGTTCAAAATGGTTCAAAGATATTGACCTTTTTCCTGGTCTTTCTCTTCATCTGACCAGCATGATTAATTGAGTTATTTCCACCAATGGCCAATGCAAACACAAACGCTGATTCTGAAAAGATTTTTTTGTTTAAGTTTATCGAAAGATAATATTTCATTTCACGCAAACAAAAAGCGGAGTCCATTAGAGATGAGGCTCGTATTTCAATTTGTGCTAAGATTCTGGAATTATAGTTAAATGGAGTTTCTCTGTTATCGGTTTTTTAATGCTTTTATTGGCAAGAATAATCCAAGCAGACAATTGCGTTCGATAGTGAAAAATCACGAATAATTTTGATTTGAGCAGGAACAATGATTTTGTAAAATCATTTCTTTCTTCCTCCATTTCAACATCATCATCAGCATCATCATTATTTTCACTCCTTCCCTCTCCTCCTCCTCCTCCTCCTCCTCTTTATAAACCTCTTTTCACTCATATTCCTCTATTCTTCACTGATTATTAGTTTAGCATTAATGATGATGATGATGATGAAGAAGAAGAATCACCACTACCAAACGTTTAGGTTATTCATGTGTTCACTCATTTATATCCATCTATCTATGTAGCCAGACTTTGCCCAGCCCTAACCGTTTATAGTAAAAACTTGAAATTTTGCACACACACTCCCCTCAATGAGTAGGGAAAATGTTTTTTGGTTTTTTTTTTTTAAATTTCTCCCAAAGTAGGGTTTTAGAGACCCCCTCTATGGTTCAATTTTATCTATCTATATAGCCAGACTTCGCCCAGCCCTAACCGGTCATAGTAGAAACTTGGAATTTTGTACACACACTCCCCAAAATAAGAGAGCGGAAAATGCTTTTATTGTTTTTTTAAATGAAAGCTTATGCTAAATTGATCACTAGTTTGTGCCCCCTTTTTCTTTGAAATTTCAGACATTTTTTAGTGATCACAGCCCAACTTTTTAATTGATCATCCCCAACCAATAGGGTTATATGGGTGGCGGTGATTCATAATTTTTCTTGGAATGCTAATTATTATTATTAGAAACAGTCAACCAAGACTGTCAACATAGGTTTTGTTTTTACAGCTATCTATCTATGTGTCATACTTACAGGCCGCACCAATGGAGCTAGGAGCTAGGAGGCTGAAAATTTAAACATTTACTTCTTATTATGTCTAGAAAAATTTTTTTTTTGTTTTTAGACCACCTCCCCCCCGCAAGTTTTTTTTGGGGGGAGGGGTTCAATTTACAATGTAATTTTATGCTAAATTGGTCCCTTAGTATGTGGCAACATTTACGTTTGTTTTTTTTAATTCAGACTTTTTAGTGATGCAACAAAAAGCGAGATAAGTGATCATTGATCACCCCTTTTTCCAATTTTGAATTAATCACCCCCAACACAGCATGCTGCTAAAAGATGGTCTTGTGACAGTTTCTGTTGAGTGACTGACCAGACCTGTTATTATTAGTATTAATCACTGCTACCCACAACACTGGTTTATTGCTGGGTTTAGGTTATTCGAGTGTTCTGACATTTATATGTATCTATGTATCTATCTATGTATCCCGACTTTGTCCAGCCCTAACCGTTCATAGTAGGAACTTGAAATTATGCACACAAACTCCCCTTAATGAGTAGGGAAAATGTTGTTTTTTTTTAAAATTCCCACCATAATAGGTTTTTAGAGACGGTTCAATATGCAATGTAAGTTTATGCTAAATTGGTCACTAGTTTTGAGCCCACTTGTTTTTTGAAAATTCAGACCTTTTTTTAGTGATCACAGCCCAACAAAAGGCAAGAGAAGTAACTTATCAATTGATCACCCCTTTTTCCAACTTTTTAATTGATCACCCCCAACACAGTATATATGGGTGGTGGTGATTCATAATTTCCCTTGGAATGCTAGTTATTGCTATTATTACAATGTCTAAATATAGTAAGAATTGCAGCACAAATGGTCAGGTCTCTGGCCAATGCAATGAAGAACTGAAGGGTAGGGTTATCTGCTGGGAGAGAATCCTTGACTGGATCAACATTTTCTGTGCCGTTAACAGTTAAGCCGACTTCACATCTCCATTATTCTTATGATCTACCCCCTAATGCACATTCTCCCTGTTTTCCTTTCTTCTTCACTTTTATCCCAGCTTAACCATTTCAAGACTCCGGGAACATATATATCCTGTGGTTTCTATGATTGCTAGGACATTTACAGTGTCGCCCATAAATGAGTACACTCCTACCACTTTTTAATAGAAATTTAATTGTCTTCCAAACCAAACATTGGTCATAAATAATACCTGATAATATATGTTTGGATTGTGTAATGTTCCACTAGAAATAATAAAATCCTGCTATGTTTGGTTTAAAAGAAAATTAACTTTCTACACAAAAGTGGTTGGGATGTATTCATTTATGGGCGATACTGTATATGAAACGATGCAATGGTCTTCTGAACTAGTATATCTTTATAGTTATTTAGACCTCTACCATACATGTATATATAAAATTCTAAACCAGCAGGATTTTATTATTTCTAGTGGAACATTACACAATCAAAACAGATATTATCAGCTATTATGTATGACTAATCTCTACAGCATTGAAACTCTGTTGCCAAAAATATGAATATGTTGCTGTTCAAAGATGAGTACACCACTACAAAACAAGATGTGTGTGTGTAATAAATAATGTTATAGAAAGATTTTCTTCTAAACCAAACATAGCAGGTTTTTATTATTTCTAGTGGAACATTGCACAATAAAAACAGATATTATCAGGTATTATTCATGACCAAACTCTACTATTTTTTCATAGTGGTATACTCATTTTTGGACAGCAACATGTTCATATTTTTGGCAACAGAGTTTCAATGAGTTTGGTCATAAATAATACCTGATAATATCCATTTTGATTGTGTAATGTTCCACTAGAAATAATAAAATCCTGCTATATTTGGTTTAGAAAAAATTAAATTTCTATAAAATAGTGGTAGGGGTGTACTTATTTATGGGCAATACTGTATATGACCAGACTCTACTGTTGCCAAAAATATGAATAAGTTGCCGTCCAAAAATGAGTACACACCCATGAGAAAATATTTTTGGCAACAGAGTTTCAATTCTGTAGAATTTGGTCCTGAATAATACCTGTTAATATCCATTTTGATTGGGTGATGTTCCACTAGAAATAATAAAATCCTGCTATGATTGTATAAAAAAGCGGTAGGGTTGTACTCATCTATGGACAACACTGTATATCCCATAGATCTCTTTCAGAAGTCTGCTGGGACTTTTTAATTCAGCACCTTAAGATGTTAGTCTTGAAATGGTAAACTTGCAAATTTTGATCTTGATCAATTCTGCTTCTTTTAAATCAGGATTCCAGGTTTTACCATTCTCCACTTCTACTTATTTAGACCTCTACCATGCATGTATATACAATATCGGCCATAAATAAGTACTCCTCAACCACTTTTTAATAGAAAGTTAATTGTATTCTAAATCAAATATAGCAGGATTTTATTATTTCTAGTTGAACATTACACAATCAAAACAGATATTATCAGGTATTATTTATGACCAAACTCTACTGTTGCCAAAAATAAGAATAAGTTGCCATCCAAAAATGAGTACACCCCTGTTTGGTCATAAATAATACCTGATAATATCCGTTTTGATTGTGTAATGTTCCACTAGAAATAATAATAATCCTGCTATGTTTCTATTAAAAAAGTGGTAGGGATGTACTCATTTATGGGCGACACATTTTAATTCAGGCAACGAAACACCTTAATATGTGTTAACTTGTAAACTTGTAAATATTATGTCAACTTGTAAATGTTGTGTTAACTAGTAAATGTTGTGTTAACTAGTAAATATTATGTCAACTTGTAAATGTTGTGTTAACTAGTAAATGTTGTGTCAACTTGTAAATGTTGTGTAAACTTGTAAATGTTGGGTCAACTTGTAAATGTTGTGTCAACTTGTAAATGTTGGGTCAACTTGTATATGTGGTGTCAACTTGTAAATGTTGGGTCAACTTGTAAATGTTGGGTCAACTTGTAAATGTTGTGTTAACTTGTAAATGTTGTGTTTACTTGTAAATTTTGATCTTGAATGATTTCTATTAATGCTGCTTCTTTTGAATCCGGATTCCAGGTTTTACCATTCTCCACGGGCCAGAGAGATGGATTCTAAAGCCAAGCATTCTTTGTCGGATCTTTTTTTTAGATTTCTGGATGAATCCAACTTCATTATTTCACCCATCATCCTGAAATTATTGTTGACTGCTGTCAACGTGTGAATGTCTCTCACTGATTGGTTGAAAGCCCGAGTCCATGTCAAAGCAAAGACACAAAAACAGAGGAAGTGCATTTCCTGCTTGCTGATATCATTCTATCAAATTGCTTCATTGTTCACATCCTAAACCAGTTGTTCTCAAACTTTATTGTACTAAATACCCGTTCCAAAGGTGCATGTTTAAAAGGGGAAGGACTTCATGATGTGTGGAGCAGCCTGCCATAATTGTCATTTAAAATAATTTTCTGTCCGTCGTACAAAACTACAGCTTTGAAGTATTTTGGTTCTTCTCTCCAGTGTTGCCAATTTAGATATTTTATATCTAAATTTAGATAATTCTAAAGAGTGGAAGTCAAGGGAGATAATTAATAGAAACTATGAAGAAAGATCTATAATCTTCAATTTTTTATTTATTTCTATTAGATTTCACAAGAACCGCTGATCCAAACAACATCAAATTCGACACTGAACTGCCTTATGTGCTGACTAATATATCTGGTAAATGTCAACTCTTATAATGGCCAGTTGTCAAGTAATCATGGTCACACACACAGACAGAGACACAGACAGAGATTTCTTCAATTGTAGATTATGGCACACTAAGAAATATATCTGACGTACATGGTACACCAACTCTTTCCTCCATTAAAATATAAATATGCATTGGTATTGTGAGAGACATGTTTTATTGTTTGATCCACCATCCTACTTCCACATAGCAGTAAACTTTGTAGTAGTAATGAAGGTGTGTACTGTAAGTTGACTTACTGTAAAAATTAAATGAATTAGACAAAAACATTTCAGTGGGCAATGAAGAAAACTTTTATATCAGCATACCAGTGACATTTGAGGTTGGGCATGCAATAAGTACTCATAGGTTCTACTGAATCACTTATGAAATTAATTAATTAAGAGGAACCATTTGTGTTTGTAACATGGCCATGGGGATTGCTGTTCAATACATCTAAAATTGAAAAAATGACATAAAAAAAATATTCACTTACCTCATAGAATTTCATAGAAATCTCCTGATTTTATTAGATGTTGGAGCAAATCTTTTTCAATGGACATAAGAGCTAACACTGAAATCCTTTTGTCTCCTGTTGTGTTTCTTTGGTAGGTTTTAATTCCATTCAATACAGAAAATGATCGCTCTACAGAGGCAGTAGTAGAAGGAATTGTCAAAACCAAATTGCAAATCTTGAAGAGTTCTGGCATAGCATCAACACGATCATTGGTATAACTGTAATGCAATAAATTACATACTCTTTGCTGTATAAAATCTTCCATTGAATATACAACATTTAGTTCATTCTGAAGACAAATTATGTAAAAAAAATACCATAAATGACTTTTAAGGAATTTAAAGCATCCAATGGAAATGTTTTGCAATATTCTTTAGCTTTGTTAAAATTTAGAAGCTCTACAAATTTAAGCTCTTCTAATGATGTATATCTTACTTTTAATTGGTCAACTATTGTGCCAATAATTTTGTTGTAGAGCATTCTGTAATGTTGTTATAGGTCAAGATATTTATTCCTGGGTCTCTTAGTTTGACCTGTTGCAAAGTTATCCAGTTTATTTTCAAGGATGGTTCTAGTTTTATCTATTTGCTCTTTGCAATACACAATGTCAAGACTTTTAGTTTGGAGGATGTTGAATAAAACATCAGTGAAGAAAATATATCACTAAATACTTCTAATAAAAACAGGAAATCAGGATCTTTTAAATTGTGATAAAATCCAATTGCATAATTTATAGTGGCTCTATCCCATGCATCAGGATTCTCTATGATGTTTTCAAAAAGGCTGATCAAGAAATCGTGATTTTCTTTTGCTGTATTAATTAGAAGTGACGAGTAATTCCACTTAGTTGCTGCAGCTTTGGGAAATCTCTTTTTAACAATATCATCCAATGCATTGGTTCTTTTTGGTGAAAAAAAACATACCCAGTCCATTTATTGTAGAAAAAATATCTTGCATTCTTTTATAGCAGAGCATGTTTGTGAAAGAACTAAATTTAGCACATGAGCACGACACTGTATGAAGATCGCAGATTCATATTTCTCCCTTATTTTGATTGCAATCCATTTAATTGCCCGGCCATTGTAGCAGCACCATCATAGGTTTGTGCAATTAATTTATTTTCAAACTTTTGCATTTTCTGAACAGTCTGCACTAACATCGTTAAAACCGATAAATCAATCTTTAACACAGTTTTTTTTAAACATAAGGCAAAATAGTTGACAGTTTAATCTATAAGAATAACAACAAATTTAGCCTGATTAAGTTCATTTTCAATTTCATTCCACATTACTGTTTGAATCGCATCAATCAAGTTATTTTGAATTCTGTTTGAGAGACCCGAGAAAACAGAAGCTGTATCTAGATGGCCTAGCAAATGTTTTATCATATTTACTGATTAAATATAAAAGTTCTTTATAATTGCCACGATTATTCGATGCATCAAATTCAAAATGACCATGGAATGATAAATTTTGGCGGCCTAAAAAATAACTGCATCAATCAATCTTTGCAGAATAGCCCTGTTTTGTTAAACTTTTTCATTATGATGTTGTGTGCTCCGTCTTTTAACCACATCTAATTGTAAGTCTGTGCGAACATTTCCAAATGTTTTAAGATCGATCATGGATTTTATGTGTCTTTGAGAACATTAATGTTTTAGCATGGCCATATGTAGATTATTAAAAATCATTGTAAACTTTATCGTTCCAACCAGTTTTTCAAATGTGTGTTGTATAGCCATCTTGGTCCGCGGGAATTTGGAGAAAAAGGAAGACTCAAAACTTGTTTATAAATATATGAGGATATATTTTTATTTCATAAGATACATTGTGTCATGGTGGAGAATGAAGAGTGGGAGAGAGACAAGCCGACAGACTGTTCCCAACAGGGAAACTTGCTCCGTGTTCCCAGGCCCAGTTGCTGTCTGCCTCTCTGAGGGTGTCCTGTGTCTCTCTGGCTTTTTCGAGGGCCTCTGTGTCGCTCGAATGCCCACGCTGATTTTCCAGCCACCACCTACAAGTTCAGTCGACATCCTGTTTATGTCCCCTGAATACCAGATGTGTCTTCCGGTCCCCGACATCTTGCAGCGAATATCCTGTCCACAATTTTCAACACCTGCGGGGTCAAATCTGTGACCTCTGCCCACAGACGCCTAAATATCCAACATGTGGAAGGGACTCTGGGATAAGTGTGTGAGGTCCCAAGGGGAGTACTTTGAAGGGGACTAAGGTGCCATTGCCCTAGGTAGGCTATTTTTTTGTTAATATTAAATGGCTGGATATATTCCAGACCTTATATATGATGTTAACTCTTTGACAGCTGCCAAAGAAAATAATCGGACAAATATTTCAAAATAAGATATTGCAATGTCATAAATCACCATAGAGTCTTGTATAAATGGTGTTAGTAGATTGTATCAAATTAAAGGAATTATGAATAATAACATTGACTAGCATTCCAAGGGAAATTATGAACCACCGCCACCCATATATGCTGTGTTGGGGTGATCAATTAATAAGTTGGAAAAAGGGGTGATCTCTCGCCTTTTGTTGGACTGTGATCACTAAAAAAAATATCTGAATTTTCAAAAAATAAGTGGGCACAAATTAGTGACCAATTTAGCATAAACTTACATCGCATATTGAACCCCCCTCTAAAAACCTATTTAGGGGGGTTGATTTTCAAAAAACAAAGAAAAACATTTTCCCTCATTGAATGGAGTGTGTGTGCAAAATTTCAAGTTTCTACTGTGAACGGTTAGGGCTGGGCAAAGTCCGGATACTTAGATATATAGATAGATACATATAAATGTCTGAACACATGAATAACCTAAACCCAGCAATAAACCAGTGTTGTGGGTAGCAATGATTAATAAGTCTTATCTAGAAATATTGGATACGGTTCCATACACCTAAAATCATATGGATTTTCAGTATGATAACAGCCCTAAACACATTACCAGACGAGTCAGTACCGACATTGAATAACATTGAGGTGCTGCGGCAGATCTCAACACCATCGAGGACTTATGGAAAGGGGTTGAAATTAACATCCAACACAATAAGCTGACAAACGCTAGTAATCTATACAATAACAGAACTTGTTCAAAAAATTGAAAAGGCAGTGACCACAGTCCAAAGACAGCTCTGGTTAGTCACTCAGTAGAAACCGTCACATGACCAATGCCTTTTGCCAGCATGCTGTGTAGGGGGCGATCAATTAAAAAGATTGAAAAGGGGATGATCAATAAATAAATTATGTCTTCTGTTGGGCCGTGATCACTAAAAAAGCCGAATTTAAAAAATTTATTAAATTTGAATGAAGCCAGAGACAAACTAAGGGACCAATTTAGCATAAACTTACAT
>VCCN01006896.1:7374243-7385620 GCA_006491835.1 Architeuthis dux
TTTTAGTTTTTTATATATTTATATATTTGCAATGTGAGTTTATGCTAAATTGATTACTAGTTTTGTGTCCAGCAGCATTCACGCTTGTGTTTTGAAAATTCAGACTTTTTTAGTGATCACCAGCCAAAAAATACGAAAGAAATAACTTTGATCACCAATAAAATTGATCACCCCTTTTTCAAATTTTTTAATTGATTAACCCCAACACAGCATATATGGGTGGAGGTGATTCATAATTTCTCTTGGAATGCTAGTTTCTATATCGTTTTATTGTTTTTGCAAAGTTCCCACACAAAATAGGGGGGGGGTCAATTTACAATGTAAGTTTATGCTAAATTGGTCCCTTAGTTTGTGTCCGGCAGCGTTCATGCTTGTTTTTGGAAAATTCATACTTTTTAGCAATTCAACAACAGGCGAGAGATGTAACATTCATTGATCACCTTTTTTTTTTCCCAATTTTTTAATTGATCACCTCCAACATGGCATGCTGCCAAGAGACTTTGGTCATGTGATGGTTTCTATTGAGAGCCATTTAGTTTTATTCACCAGTCAAAATTTCTCCAAAAGTCCTCAACGAATTTCAATGACATTTTGTGAAAGAGTAGCCCAAGGGTTAAGGGAGAATTGGTTAAATTTGAGGGAGGGGGGGTGGCGAACCCGGCAATTTCTTTTCGATCGAGAAATATATTTTTCATTTTTTTCGTTAGCTGATTTGCAGCAGATGTTGCAAGTCTGATGAAATCAAAATGTCTGGCGAGAAAGAGCAAAGAAATCTAATTTTATGGCAAAGAATTGAAGTACTCAGTAGCCATTTTGTATTCACAAGTCACAAAATGAATTGAACTGATTTTAACATGTATAACTTTAGCATGTATAAGGATATATTCCTGCCGGTGGGCAGAAGAGCAGTAGGGTATATTTGGAATATATCTTAGTGGTAATCCTATTATCAGTGAATAAAAATACATTTTTTTTATATGTGAACATTCAGGTGAGCTTACATAAAACAATTGTACTGCACCATTATCCTTTATTGACTAAAAGGTTCCAACTTTCAAACCTCCTTGCCCTCAGTGAGAAGGTCTGATCCGGGGGCATATGCCCCGTTTGCCCTTATCCCGACCCCCAGTGAACACCCATGTAACTTACTTCTGTCAGCGAAGTTGGAAGAGCTATATGAATTCATTTATGTATGTCTGTTTGTATACACCATATCTCCAAAAGCTCTCAATACATTCCAATTAATTTTTGTGTAGGTGTGGCCATAGGCTGAGAAAGAATTGGTTAAACTTGGGAACGAATCCTGTTCTTGTTTGATTGTGAGATATTTATTTCCTTTTTTTTTTCATGTGTATTCACTCATATTTGTCTGTCCACGCAATACCTCCAAGAGTTCTCAATGAATTACCAATAATATTTTGTGGAAGGGTGAGCCATGGGCTAAGGAATAATTGAATAAATTTGGGGATGGATTTAGGAATTTATTTTTCAATTGCGAGATACTTTTTTCATATGTTAATCTCCTTAACCAATAGTCTGAAATAAGGAAAATTGACACACAGTTATCTCCCCTTCATCGTAGCTGTATATGAACGGATTTTCATTCAGTTTTTAGTTAGTATATGGTGTTGGCAGAGGCATGCACTCTCTGAGTGCTTACTTACTGGTCACAAAAGGCTGGATTTTAACTGATTTAACATACAATTTCAGTAATATATCTAAACTTTATTCATTGGTCACAAAAGGCTGGATTTTAACTGATTTAGCATACAATTTCAGTAATATATCTAAAATGTATTCACAGTCACAAAAGGCTGGATTTTAACTGATTTAGAATACAATTTCAGTAATGTATCTAAAATTTATTCACGAGTCACAAAAGCTGGATTTGAATTGATTTAGCATACAATTTCAGTAATGTATCTAACATTTATTCACCAGTCACAAAAGGCTGGATTTTAACTGATTTAGCATACAATTTCAGTAATGGATTTAAAATTCCCAATAGAATCTTTTGAAGTAATGCGCCATTACCTGGGCTAACTAAGACCATTTTGGTAATATTGGGAATTAGATGGAGTTTAGTGGTTTGATTGAGATAAAGTAGTGTCAACTTTGTGCTGGTGTTTGACAAAAGTTTGGTGGTGGGAAACCAGTGATGGGAATGGGTTTTGGGAAACTAGGTATACCGTGAGGCTGGAATTTTGGGGAACTAGGTATATAGTACATCTGGGCTTTGGGGAACTAGGTATACAGTGTGCCCGGGGACTAGGTATACATTGTGTCTGGGATTTTGGGAACTGGGTATACAGTGAGGCTGGGATTTGGGGGGCTGGGATTTGGGAGGCTGGATTTTGAGGAACCAGGTATACAGTGCATCTGGGATTTGGGGAAACTAGGTATACAGTGCAGCTGTGATTTGGGGGACTAGGTATACAATAATGTCTCCTTTAGTAGACATTGAACAAAAAAACTTGGAAATTTAGAAGCAGGTATATGCCATACACCCCGCCCCCATTTCCATCAGTGTGGAGAAACGGAGCGAAGTCAAACAGGAATGAATTTCTGAGATAACGTTGAAAAAGAATTGAAGTCCAATATATTAATGGTGTGCAAAAGTTCCCAACACTCCTTTTTGAAAACTAGAGATTGAATACACAGTTGAAAACCGTTTCTTTGCTGGAAGCTTTTGCACACATCTAGTGAAAGTATTAAAGTCACTAATGTTGAAGCAATACTTAAGATTGTAGTTTGAATGAAGATCAATGTATAGCGATGCAGTAGGTTGAAAAGATAATAGAATCAAAGGTTTAAGTCCCTAGACATTGTATAAATATGATTGTTATGATGTGTGCTTGTAGATACAAATTGTTTCCTTTTATTTCACACTAAAATAAATGTTCAAATGTTCAAAAGATCTTTTTATCAGGAAAATTGTTACCTGCGGACAGAGAAAAAACAGACAGAATCTCACTGTTCATTATATTTGTAGATGATGTAAAAAAAACAACATTTCAAATGTAACAACCTACACGAACAAAGAAATAAGAGAAACTAGCATTCCAACGGAAATTATGAATCACTGCCACCCATATATGCTGTGTTGGGGATGATAATTAAAAAGTTGGAAAAAGGAGTGATCAATGAATAAGTTACTTCTCTTGCCTTTTGTTGGGCTATGATCACTAAAAAAGGTCTGAATTTTCAAAAAACAAGCAGGACATTATTCCATGATGTATTTAGATGACTATCTTTATCCTTGTTGTTTTAATCACAATGCTTAGGTTGGTGCATTGTCTGGTTTTCCTTACATATATACGAGATGCTAATCAGGGGTTTGAAGAATTTGAACAGCGTGCAAACCGGATGTCGTACAGACTTTTGCCGCTACTCTTTGTAAGCAGTATACTTTGTGGGATTGTTGTATCCATCCCCAAGATGAAGATTACTTTGAAGAAAACGGTGAAAACTAGGTTTTAGAGTGAGTCATTTTTTTTCATGGTCAAATTCTCCAAATGTTTAGATAGCACCTTAAATCAATGTAAACCATTGTCATTCAGATCCGTGATTTGCTTTGATTAGAGCAGCCAAAGTCACTTTTGTTCATAATGTTCTGAGGGTGTTGTAAATAAACACACACTCACACATATATACATGTGTTTGTTTTGCAATGAGCTGTTATAGAGGTGGAATGCACCCTCTCCCTTCTCTCTCTCTCCTACATCCCAGCAGTCTGTACCTCTCACCACCCTAACCTCCAATGACTCAGCCTAACACACCATAATCACCATTTTGGGGTTCTGGGAATGCTTAAAAAATTTGACCATTTCATTTAATAGTACCTTCTTCTTTGCTGCACTAGGCCAAATGGCAGGAAATGCTGGGTAGGAAGATTCCAAAGAGGGAGTGTCTGCCTGCCTTGAAAATCAGCATTCGAAATCAGTTTTTACCTGATCTTGAACACCAACTAGTGGTGCCTGTGGTCCCCAACTACCCCACCCACGAATCAGGCCCTAGTAGCCATCTTTGTTATGTTAATCTGGTTAGACTCTGTAGATCCACTTGTCCGCCGTCAACTTCGATATAACACAATGTAAATCTGTACACATCTTGGAGTCTTCAATTCATTTTTATTTACACTCAGCCGTTCACGTCTACATGCTAGGAAGCCGAACGGCTAACTGATTTGAACACAGTAAAATATCAGAGAAAGGGGACTCCCGAAGCAGGAGAGTTCCACTACTGATCATTAACAAAGAAAGCTAACAGAGTTATCTTTCTTTGTATATGATATATTAACATATTGGAAAATCCATCTCTTAAGCCAATTCTCAATCTCTGCGGATATACTGCACTAATATTGATTGAGTTGATATTTTATCTTGAGTTTATCCAAAAAATGAGCTTTTGATGAGGAGACAGATTGTTTGACATCCCTTCCACACATCCACCCAAATATAATGGAGTCTGGTCAGGCGGTCAAGAAATTGATCTGCCTTTACAAATCCATTCTGTCTGGGAAGACGTTATTTAAAAAATATACAAATACAATAAAAGAATGGATAAAAGTATGGAATAATGAAATTACCTTGTGGCAGAACTTTAGAAAATATGGGAAGGCTCAAGAATATATCGTCCAAAAAAAGTTATGTTAATAATAACAAGGATCATGATAATAATTAAAACTAGCATTCTAAGGGAAATTATGATTCACCGCCACCCATATATGCTGTGTTGGGGGTGATCAATTAAAAAGTTGGAAAAAGGGGTGATCAACGAATAAGTTACTTCTCTCACCTTTTGCTGGGCTGTTATCACTAATAAAGTTCTGAATTTAGTGACCAATTTAGCATAAACTTACATTGCACCCACCAATATAGCATATACATTGCATATTGAACCCCCCCTCTAAAAACCTATTTAGGTGGGCAATTTTCAAAAAACAAAAAAGAAAGTTTTCCCTACTCATTGAAGGGAGTGTGTGTGCAATATTCTCAAGTTTCTACTATTAACGGTTAGGGCTGAGTGAAGCCTGGATACATAGATAAATAGATACATAGATACATATAAATGTCAGAATGTATGAATAACCTAAATCTAACACCGAAGATGGAACAATACATCTGGAAAATATATGAAACTAGCATTCCAAGGAAAATTATGAATCACCACCACCCCTATATGCTGTGGAAAAGTAGGGTAAAGTGGTGATCAATGAATAAGTTACTTCTCTCACCTTTTGTTAGGCATTAAAAGGTCAACATTTTCATAAAACAAGCATGAGCGCTGCTGGACACAAACTAAGGGACCAATTTAGCATAAACTTACATTGAAAATTGAACCCCCTCTAAAAACCTATTTGGGGGGAATTTTCAAAAAAAAAAAAACATTTTGCCTACTCAGGGGAGTGTGTGTGCAAAATTTCCAGTTTCTACTATGAACGGTTAGGACTGGGCGAAGTCCAGATACATAGATAGATATAAATGTCAGAACACATGAATAACCTAAACCCAGCAATAAACCAGTGTTGTGGGTAGCAGTGATTAACAAGTGAGTTTATTGCTGTTATTTATAGAATACACTGTTTTTAACTGCATTGTTCTGAGAACAATTCGAGTTTGTGATGGGGTTCATGCATAGGTCAGCACAACACGTATAAGAATTGTGGGTTGATAGAACTCAGGTTAAAGTGATTCTAGAAGGCAGATGGCGGAAATGTCTGTGTTTCTAAGTGTCAGTTGGCTTTCTGTGCTGCATTCTGATTGGTTAGAGTGACATTTTGTGGAAAGACATTTAGTCTCGACTTTCTATAATGGTGAGTTTCTCTAAATGTTTAATCATTACTCAATAATTTCATCGCACTAGTATCCTCATCTTTGTTGTATTTATCACAGCTTTCAGTTGGTGTACTCTCAAGTTTATGTTGCATCATTATATATCATCATCATCAGAACACATGAATAGCCTAAACCCAGCAATAAACCAGTGTTGTGGGTAGCAGTGATTAATACAATGTATAGTATTATGAAAGTGCTTAGTCTCAGAACTTCAGACAATATACAAAAGCTGAAGAATATGTGGTTCGAAACATTGTCTTACTAATCCCAAAGATGGAACAAAACTTCTGGAAAATATATGGAACAAGCATTCCAAGGAAAATTATGAATCACTGCCACCCATATATGCAGTGTTGGGGGTGATCAATTAAAAAGTTGGAAAATATATGGAATAATGAAAGAGAATTCCAGACAACTGGTTTGTCATCTATCATGCCATAGGTGACATAACTTAGTAGAAATAGAATTTTATGTTACGTTAAACTTGATAAATTGTTATTTTCTATAGTTTTGAGAAGGTTCATAAACATTCCAATAGTTCTTCGGCCGATTGAACTCCTTCCTGTTGTTTGTGTTGTAAGATATGTTCTATAGGTTTGAGAAGGGTCATTAAAATTAAAATCGTTCTTCAGACAATTGAAATCCTTGTTGTTTGTGTTGTTAACACAACATTTCGGCCAATCCATTCTTCGGCATTCCTCAGGTGTAATATCCGAATGTGATGGTGTAAAACAATTTATTTTAATTTAAAAGAAAGTAACCCTTATAGAATAGGATTCGGGTGTTTCTTTATCCTTGTCTTGTCGGCTTTGGGTTTGTGGTTTCCACTACTCAACAAACACAAACCTATCACAATCAGATATTACAATTGAGGAAGGCCAAAGAATGGATTGGCCAAAACATTGTGTTAACTAACACAAACAATTTTGGTAGCGACAAGAGCAACACAAAAAATGATTTCAATTGTCTGAGCAATTCTTGGAAGGATAATGACTCTCCTCAAATTCATAGAAAAGACTATCTATAATGTTTTCTATAGTTTTGAGAAGGGTCATTTAGATTCAAATAGTTCTTCAGTTGATTGAACGCCTTCTTCTTGTTTGTGTTGTAAGATATTTTCTATAGTTTTGAGAAGCGTCATTAACATTCAAATAGTTCTTCAGATGATTGAACTTCTTGTTCTTGTTTGTGTTGTTAACACAACGTTTTGGCCGATACATTCTTCAAACTTTGTATAGGTATAATATCCGAATGTGATGGAGTAAACAGAAGTTTTTAACTTCAAAGGAAATAACCCTTATAACGTAGGATTTGGGTGTTTCTTTGTCCTTGTCTTGTCGAGTTTGGGCCTGTTTCGACAATTAATAAATTGTATCTTTATTTAACTTCACCTTCAGATTAATATAGCTTAATATTAAGGAATTATTGAACATGAACAAGAAAAAGCAGAGCAACATAATATTTTTTATATTTTATGAGTACGATGCAATGGCAAAATCACTGAATAAATTCCATCATTTTTTGACGGCAAGAGTAAACTATTATTTGATGATTCTCCAAGTAACGACTTCTTTGCAGACGCAGACTTGAATTCTCTTTTTTGATTAATCAGAAATTAATGTTTCCAAAATGCCAAACAGAACCAGAGTAATGGAACTACAGCGGAGAATGACAAATTGCAAAGATCCAAAGATCCAATTAAAGATGGGCAAAGTACCAAATCCGAAGTCAGAAGTCGGATAATAATGCGACAGTGTTTTCTTTGAGATAAACGAGGAACTTCTGCATTGACCAATTTCCATTATCTCAAAAAAAGAAGGGGGAAAAAAAGGGAAGAAAAAAACCGAAAGAAGATAATTCTGGTTAGTCACTCAATAGAAACCGTCAACTGACCAACATCTTTTGGCAGCATGTGGTGTGGGAGGCGATCAATTAAAAAATGTTGTTGTAAATGAATAAAAGGCAGACTGGTCTGGTTAGTCACTCAATAGAAACTGTGACCTGACCAACATCTTTGGCAGCATGTCGTGCTGGGGATGATCAATTAAAAAATTGGAATAAAAGGGTGATCATAATTAGGGGTGAAATTTTCAAAAGACAAACAAACCATTTTTTTCAATTTTCAACCCTCTAGCTCCAGTGGTGCGACCTGTACACACAATACATACATACAGCCAGCCAGACCAACTTAAAAACTGAAGAAACCTATGTTGACTGTTTTGGTTGACTGTTGATATTTGTATTGAGGATCATGTAGGGAGCTTCCTGTGGCAATCCCGTTAATCCTTGCAGGAGGAGACCAATCTCTACACTGTGCTCAAAAATGCAAGCCAAACTCTCCCCTTCCTCAAATGGTGATCAATGAATAAGTTACTTCTCTCGCCTTTTGCTGAGCAGTGATCACTGAAAAACGGTCTGAATTTTCAAAAAACAAGCGTGAACGCTGCCGGACACAAACTAAGGGACCAATTTAGCATAAACTTACATTGTAAATTGAGCCCCAAAAAAACTATTTGGGGGTTAATTTTTTTTTTTTTAAAGTTTTTTCTAGACATAAGTAAAATTTTCAGAACCACTTAAAACTGAAGAAACCTATGTTGATGTTGACAGTTTTGGTTTACTGTTTTTGATAAAATATGGTTAACAGACGCGTTATTTTCAGTGCCAAGTAAATATAATTTGGACATTTCCTGATACGATTTACATACAGCATTATCTCATTTGAGGCAAATCATTAAAAACAATGGAACGGTGCCAACAACCTTTTTCCCCAAAGACAAAACCACAAGACTGGTTGCTGCAGGGTCAGACTCCATTCCTACTTCTATTCTGACTGAAGATAATTACTTTTGTATTTTATATATAATAAATAAAAAATTATTAAAATATTTTTTTTTCTATTATTTATTTATTAGAAGGAAATAAGCCTGTGCGTATCTGTATGATAAATTTTCAGTTAATATCTAAGACTTGTCAATTTAGCTCAGTCAGTAAGGCTCCCGGTTAGCAATCACTAGATCATGAGTTCCATTCATGGTATGGGGATTTTATATATCGATTTACACCCCAAATTTTGGTGAGGATTGTTCTTGTTGTTCTTATGGTAGTAGAAAACCAGTGATGGAAATGGGTTTTGGGAAGAAGATATACAGTAAGGCTGGTTTTTGGGGAACTAGGTATATGGTAGGGCTGGGTTTTGGAATTAGGTATACGGTAGGGCTGGGTTTTGGAACCAGGTACATGGTAGGGCTGGGTTTTGGGAACTAGGTATATGGTAGGGCTGGGTTTTGGAACTAGATACACAGTGTGGTTGGGTTTGGGAACTAGGTATACAGTAGGGCTGGGTTTTGGCACTGGGTATACAGTAAGGCTGGGGGGTTATTTTTTTTTAATGTTTTTTTGGAACTAGATATACGGTAGGGCCGGGTTTGTCGAACTAGGTATACAGTATGGCTGTGTTTTGGGAACTAGGTATATGGTAGGGCTGTGTTTTGGGGAACTAGGTATACAGTAATGTCTCCATTAGTAGACATTGAACATACAAAAAAACTTTAGAAGTAGGTATACACTGTACCCCCCCTCCATTTCCATGAAAGTGGAGAAACTGAACAAAGTCAAACGAGAATGGATTTCTGAGATAACGTTGAAAAAGAATTGAAATCCCAGTTACCAATATATTAAGTGTGTCCAAAAGTACCCAGCACTCTTTTTTGAAAACTAGAGACCAAATACACAGTTGAAAAGGGTTTTTCACTGGAAACTTTTGCACACATCTAGTAAAAGTATTGAAGTCACTAATGTTGAAGTAATACTTAAGACTGTAATATGAATGAAGATCAATATATAGTGATGTAGTAGGTGGAAAAGATAACAGAATCAAAGATAACAATAACTAGCATTGCAAGGGAAATTATGAATCACTGCCACCCATATATGCTGTGTTGGGGTGATCAATTAAAATAAATTAAAAAGTTGGAAAAAGGGGTGATCAATGAATAAGTTACTTATCTCGCCTTTTCTTGGTCTGTGATCACTAAAAAAGGTCTGAATTTTCAAAAAACAAGTAGGCACAAACTAGTGACCAATTTAGAATAAAATTACATTGCATATTGAATCCTCTCTAAAAACCTATTTGGAGGGGGAATTTTCAACAAATTTTCAAAAAACAAAAAAACATTTTCCCAACTTATTGAGGGGAGGGTGTGTGCAAAATTTCAAGTTCCTACTATGAACGGTTAGGGCTGGACAAAGTCCAGATACATAGATAGATATAAATGTCAGAACACATGAATAACCTAAACCCAGCAATAAACCAGTGTTGTTGGTAGCAGTGATTAACAAGTGAGTTTATTGCTGTTATTTATAGGATACACTGTTTTTAACTGCATTGTTCTGAGAACAATTCGAGTTTGTGATGGGGTTCATGCATAGGTCAGCACAACACGTATAAGAGTTGTGGGTTGATAGAACTCAGGTTAAAGTGATTCTAGAAGGCAGATGGCGGAAATGTCTGTGTTTCTAAGTGTCAGTTGGCTTTCTGTGCTGCGTTCTGATTGGTTAGAGTGACATTTTGGGGAAAGACATTTAGTCTCGACTTTCTATAATGGTGAGTTTCTCTAAATGTTTAATCATTACTCAATAATTTCATTGCACTAGCATCTTTGTTGTATTTATCACGGCTTTCAGTTGGTGTACTCTCAGGTTTATGTTGCATCATTATATATCATCATCATCTTCAGCCATTATAAGTCCACTGCTGGACAAAGGCCATTCCCCATCTCCTTCCATGACGACCTCGATTGTGCCAACCTCTGCTATGTCTTACCAGCAAACGTTTCTATCTCATCCCTAGTCTTTTGCTCCATCTATTATCATCTCTTCTTGCTAGGTAACCAGCCCTTCTCCATTTTTGTTGCTTAATTATTTGTATAATGTCCTTCACTCTAGTCCTCCCTCTGATCCATGTTGATCTTTTTCTATCTCTTAGAGTTATGCCTAGCATTGATCTTTCCATGGCTTTCTGTGCGATTCTAAGTTGGTTCTCTGTTCGTTTGTTAATTTCAATGTTTCACATCCATAAGTCAGGGATGGTATTATGCAGCCATTGTATACTTTTCGCTTTAGGCCCATTGGCAAGGTGCTCATCAATATGTCTCTATTCATGGAGAATGCGTCGTTTTATTTCGCTTTCATGGTCTTTCTCTAACTTTATTACCTGTCCCAGATAGATGTATTCAGAAACCTCTTCTAGAGCCTCTCCCTCTATCTTTATGATCTTTTTTTTAAATGCACCATCCCACCTTCTCACCAAGGGTGAGGGATTTGAAATTTGGAAGCTCATAGTCAATAAAGGAAAATGGTGCAGTACAATTGCAGTTTTATATAACCCCAACTTAATGTTCCCATATAAAAATACTTTATTATTATTTGCTGGTACTCACTCCATCATGTCACCCTGGGGTCAGGACATGCGTCTCCATCAACGGTAAGGTGCACCATCTGAAATCTAGATCATACAGTGGGTCGTACTTGCTTACACT
>VCCN01006896.1:7386564-7411873 GCA_006491835.1 Architeuthis dux
GGGCGTTGTGTAGTTTGTGTTACTGCCACTAGAAATAGACGTTGTGTAGTTTGTGTTACTGCAACTCGAAATAGACGTTGTGTAGTTTATGTTACTGCAACTCGTAAGAGATGTTGTGTAGTTTGTGTTACTGAAACTCGTAATAGATGTTGTGTAGTTTGTGTTACTGCAACTCGTAATAGACGTTGTGTAGTTTGTGTTACTGCAACTCGTAAGAGATATTGTCTAGTTTGTGTTGCTGCAACTCGTAATAGATGTTGTGTAGTTTGTGTTACTGCAACTCGAAATAGACGTTGTGTAGTTTGTGTTACTGCAACTCGTAAGAGATATTGTCTAGTGTGTGTTACCGCAACTCGTAATAAACATTGTGTAGTTTGTGTTACTGCAACTCGTAAGAGACGTTGTGTAGTTTGTGTTACTGCAACTCGTAATAGACGTTGTGTGGTTTGTGTTACTGCAACTCGTAATAGATGTTGTGTAGTTTGTGTTACTGCAACTCGTAATAGGCGTTGTGTAGTTTGTGTTACTGCAACTCGAAATAGATGTTGTGTAGTTTGTGTTACTGCAACTCGTAAGAGATATTGTCTAGTTTGTGTTGCTGCAACTCGTAATAGATGCTGTGTAGTTTGTGTTACTGCAACTCGTAATAGATGTTTTGTAGTTTGTGTTACTGCAACTCGAAATAGACGTTGTGTAGTTTGTGTTACTGAAACTCGTAATAAATGTTGCCATCTTTCATGTCTCATTCTTTTTATTTATTGTAACTTTGCAATTACATTGACAAGTGACTTTGAATCTGATTTCTTATATAAAACTCACATTATTACATTAAAACTTTGACCATCATCATAGTTTTCTGACCGAAACTTTGCTCGGACTGGTATAAAACGCTGACACCACCACTGTACATACACACACAATGAATAAGTTACTTCTCCCGTCTTTTGTTGGGCTGTGATCACTAAAAAAAGGTCTGAATTCTTTTTTTAAAAGCAGGCACAAACTAGTGACCAATTTAGCATAAACTTACATTGCATATTGAACCCCCTCTAAAAACCTATTATGGGGGAGAATTTTCAAAAAACAAAAAAACATTTTTCCTAATCATTGAGGGGAGTGTGTGTGCAAAATTTCAAGTTTCTACTATGAACGGTTAGGGCTGGGCGATGTCCGGATACATAGATATAAATGTCATAACACATGGAATAACCTAAACCCAACAACCAGTGTTATGGATTAACTAGTGTGCAACTATTCCAAATTGTGCTTAATAGGGCAGTGCCCATTCCAAAGGGGCATGTTTGGAAGGGGCCAGACATAGATAGATACATATAAATGTCAGAACACATGAATAACCCAGCAATAAACCAGTGTTGTGGGTAGTAGTAGTACATAGTAGTAATATATGTATGTGAGGCTAAAATAGAAAATTGGGCCAAAAACAGCTGGCTTGTCAGTGATGCCTCTCTATCTTCAAGTTAACCTGCTATTTCAGCGATAAGAAACAGAAAGCAACAAGAAGCGATAGAAAGCAACTGAAAGCAACCAGAGGTGACAGAAAGCTACAAGAAATCACAGACAGCAACTGAAAGCAACAGGAAGTGATAGTAAGCAACAAAAATCGACAGAAAGCAACAAGAGGCGACAGAAAGCTATAAGAAGCCACAGAAAGCAACAAGAAAACAACAAGAAGCAACCAGAAGCAACAGAAAGCAATAAGAAGCAACAGATAGCAACAAGAAGCAACTGAAAGCAACAGAAAACAACAAGAAGCAATAAGAAGTGACAGAAAGTAACAAGAAGCGGCAAAGCAACTGAATACAACAAGAAGCAACAGAAAACAACATAAAGCAACAAGAGGTGACAGAAAGCAACAAAAAGCCACAGGAAGCAACAAGAAATGACAGGAAGCAACAAGAAGCAGCAAAGCAACAGAAAACAACAAGAAGCAACTGAAAGCAACAGAAAGCAACAAGAGGCAACAGAAAGCCACAAGAAGCAACAGGAATCTTCTCATTGTTTCCCGTTGCTCCATGTATTTTAACTAGACCCCTCTTAGGGATCCTGTTCTCACAGTTTTCAGTGTATGGCTCAAGGGCTATTGCACATCTGAAGGGGGCCATATGGCACATTTCTAGTGGATGAAATTTAGGGTCTTGTTCTCTTTTTTATAAAACTCTGAAATTTACCAGATACAACATTCCTCTGAAGAAGGCTAAAGAATAAACTAGCCGAAACGTTGGGAAAAAAATATGAACAACCTAGTGTGACTCATTATATAATGATAAAGTGAAACCTGAGAAAAAGTCATAGTTGTTATGGTTGCTTTGTTAGTTCCGCCAGCCACACCCAGTCATCCAAGAAACCAGAGACACAATAGTGGTTAATTAAAGAATCAGAGCTCAACGTGGCCGTCCCTGGGAGGTGTGGCCAAGGTGATCAGGAGAAATTTCCGTCTCACCCTCAACATTATTTTCTGATGACCTTTCTCTATTCTGATCCAAATCTTAACCTCGGGCAGAGACGCGCACACCTACAAAGACGAGGAAGACTTTGCAACTTTTAGCTTTTGACTCTCATTTGGGTTTCATTTGTTTAGCTCTGTCAAAGGACTTGGAAGAAGCATATATATATATATATTCACTTGTGTCTATCTGTCTGTTTGTCCACGCAATATCTCCAAAAGTTCTCGTGTTTGTCTGGCTGTCTGTCTGTTTGTCCACGCAATATCTCCAAAATTCCTGTGTTTGTCTGGCTGTCTGTCTGTTTGTCCACACAATATCTCCAAAATTCCTGTGTTTGTTTGGCTGTCTGTCTGTTTGTCCACACAATATCTCCAAAAGTTCCTGTGTTTGTCTGGCTGTCTGTCTGTTTGTCCACGCAATATCTCTAAAAGTTTTTGTGTTTGTCTGGCTGTCTGTCAGTTTGTCCACACAATATCTCCAAAAGTTCTCGTGTTTGTCTGGCTGTCTGTCTGTTTGTCCACGCAATATCTCCAAAAGTTCCTGTGTTTGTCTGGTTGTCTGTCTGTTTGTCCACACAATATCTCCAAAAGTTCCTGTGTTTGTCTGGCTGTCTGTCTATTTGTCCACGCAATATCTCTAAAAGTTTTTGTGTTTGTCTGGCTGTCTGTCTGTTTGTCCACGCAATATCTCCAAAGGTTCCTGTGTTTGTCTGGCTGTCTGTCTGTTTGTTCACGCAATATCTCCAAAAGTTTCCGTGTTTGTCTGGCTGTCTGTCTATTTGTCCATGCAATATCTCCAAAAATTCCCAATTAAATTCAATGACATTTTGTGAAAGGTGCGGCTATGCAGGAATTGATTAGATTTTTGGGCGGATCCAGGAATTGTTCACGGTTACCTCCCCTGCATCGTAGCTATATATGAACTGATTTTCTATCAACAAATAATCAACGCCTCTTATTTACCTCTGTCAATGAAGTTGGAAGAGGAATATGTATTCACTTGTGTTTGTCTGTCTGTTTGTCCACACAATATCTCCAAACGTTCTCAATGAATTTCAATGAACTTTTGTGAATGGGTGAGCCATGGGCTGAGGAAGAATTGATTTTTTCTACATACCATTTTTCTGCTACCCTGACATCATTATCAACAAACAAAAAAAACAAAACTAGCATTCCAAGGGAAATTATGAATCACTGCCACCAATATATGCTGTGCTGGGGATGATCAATTAAAAAGCTGGAAGAAGGGGTGATCAATGAATAAGTTACTTCTTCCACCTTTTGCTGGGCACTAAAAGTCCAAATTTTCAAAAGACTAGCATTAATGCTGCTGGACACAAAATAAGGGACCAATTTAACATAAACTTACATTGAAAATGGAACCCCCACTAAAAACCTATTTTTTCTGAAAATAATCAAAACTAGCATTACAAGGGAAATTATGAATCACTGCCACTGATATATGCTCTTGGAAAAAGGAGTGATCAATGAATAAGTTACTTCTCTCGCCTTTTGTTGCTCAGTAAAAAAGGTCTGAATTTTTAAAAAAAACAAGCAGGCACAAGCTAGTGACTAATTTAGCATAGAATTACATTACATATTGAACCCCCTTCTAAAACCTATTTTGGGGGGGGATTTTCTGTGTGTGGTCTTTTTCAAACTAAGGAAAATATTGTATAAGAAAAATAGTGTGAAGAATGACTCATTCACTCATTGTGAACGCAACAGTCACACAGCACACTAGCTCACTCATTGCACATCACTCCTGACTGAGTAACCCCACAGGAGGGTATATTTTCATGCACGCGCAGTAATGTTTGATTGGTTGCCAAGTTATACCAAGGCTACGCTACTGGTTCTTGAGATATTCAAAATGGCTGGATACCTTTTGGACAATATATATATATATATATATATATAGTCTAGACAGCTTTGTAGCTTCAAACACTAAAGATGTTGCTGAAAACAAAAAAATATGTTTTCTCTTTTAATATAAAATTTTCATATTTATATAAGTTTATATTTATATAAGTCTTACAGTCTTAAAGCATTTAAAATGATACTATGAAATTTTTTTTTTAAACTAAAGATCTTATCTACAGAAATGTTTTTATGTTCTATTTATTTATTTCATTACTTGACATGTAAGTCAATTATATATATATATATATTGGACACCTGAGGTTGAGCGATGGTTAGATAGCTAGTTTTCTAGTGTAGTGAGCTTGATCTTCACTTGCTACTTTCCCTTTTTCCTTTGTGTTTGAAATCTTATTTTTTATTTTAAAAAGTCCCCATATAGGGAGAGGTTCTAAAAGAGGTTGATGAATACATCTATCTAGAACAGGTAATAAAGTTAGAGAAAGACCATGACTGCGAAATAAAAGGACGCATAACGATAGGTTGGAAAGCATTCAGTATGAATAGAGACATTTTGAAGAGCACCTTGCCAATGTTCTTAATGTGTAAAGTATACAATGGTTGCATAATATCAGCCATGACCTACGGATGTGAAACATGGAAATTAACAAGATGAGCTGAAAACCAACTTAGAATCGCACAGAGAGCCATGGAAAGAGCAATGCTAGGGGTAACTCTAAGAGATAGAAAAAGATCAACATTGATCAGTGGGAGGACTAGAGTGAAGGATATTATACAAATAATTAAGTAGCAAAAATGGAAATGGGCTGGTCACCTTGCAGGAAGAGATGACAATAGATGGGTGGGAAGGCTAACCAATTGGTGCCCATGGGACAGTAAACGCAGTAGGAAAAGACCAGACACAAGATGAAGGGATGAGATAAAAAAAGTTTGCCGGTAAGACATGGCAGATGTTAGCACAATCTAGATCATGGAAGGAGATGAAAAAGGCCTTTGTCCAGCAGTCAACGGCTGATGATGATGATGATATTTTTCAAATAAATAATAACATGTTCACTGCTACGCGACACATATCTTGTGGCATGCTGAGTATTACCTCTGATGCACATGTGCGATGATTCCATGGTTTTATTTAAGGCAATGTATCTACAGCAACACGCTAGACTCTGTTTCCGCTTTGTGGCACTGAGCAGAGGACGTATTTATTTGTTTGCGCTGTATGTTTCAAGGTATCCAAGGTAGCTGTAAGACCGTGCTATGCATGCTTATTGAATTTTTTTGTCTACATCAAGCTTATGTTCCTATTTTGTTGATAACGACGATAATGAAGGCCACCTGTTCCTTATTTAATAAATAAAAATGACAATTAGGCTAATTGGATTTTGCGAGGCTGGGAATAATCATTTGTTTATACAACGGTAAATTGATTTTCACAAAAAAGACAAAATGGCAACCATTGTTCCACTAACCGAAATGAAACTGGTGACTGTAACTCCAATTTGTAAAGATAATTAATTATTATCTACCTATATATATAATGAACTGTGTATATGTATTACTCCATGTCTTTCTGTCTGACCATTCAATATCTGCAAAGGTTCTCAATGAATCTCAATGAAATCTTGTGGAAGGGTGTGCCACGTGATGAGCAAAATGTTATTGGCGGATCCAGGAATTTGTTTTTGATTGAGAGATATTTTCCCGTTCTTTTTTCTTCCTACATTTCTGTATTCACTCCTGCCTGTCTGCACAATATCTCCAAAAGTTCTCAATGAATCTCAATCATTCTTTTTTCTTCCTACATTTCTGTATTCACTCCTGCCTGTCCATACAATATCTCCAAAAGTTCTCAATGAAATTTTGTGGAAGATTGGGCTAAGAAAGAAGTGATTAAATTTTGGGGCCGATCTAGAAATTTGTTTTTGATTGAGAGATATTTATTCCCTTTTTTTTTTCATGCGTATTCACTCATATTTGTCCTTCCACACAATATCTCTACACAATATTTCCAAAAGTTTTCAATGAAATTTTGTGATGCTGTGAGCCATATGCTGAGAAAGAATTGGTTAAACTTGGGGGACTTTTTTTGATTGAGAGATTTCCTTTTATATTATGTGTATTCATGTGTATTCACTCATATTTGTCCATCCACACAATATCTCTACACAATATCTCCAAAGGTTTTCAATGAATTTCAATGAAATTTTGTGGAGGTGTGGGCCATATGCTAAGAAAGAATTGGTTAAACTTCCGTACACACAATATCTCCAAAAGTTCTGAATGAATTTTGATGACATTTTGTGAAAGGGAGGGCCATGGGCTAAGGAATAATTGAATACATTTTGGGAAGGATTTAGGATTTTTTTTTTAATTGAGAGATACTTTTTCTTAGATTAAACAATTGTCCGAAATAAGGAATATTGAAACACAGTTACCTCCCTTTCATCGTAGCTGTATATGAATTGATTTTCATTCAGTCTGTCCACTCGATATCTACAAAAGTTCTCAATGAAATTTTGTGGAAGGTTCGGCTAAGATAGAAGTGATTCAATTTTGGGGCAGATCCAGGAATTCGTTTTTGATTAAGAGATATTTTTCCATTTGTTTTCAATAAATTTATGTATTCACTCATGTCAGCCCACACAATATCTCTAAAAGTTCTCAATGAATTTCAATGAAATTTTGTGGAAGGTTGGGAGATGGACGAAGGAAGAAGTGAGTAAATGTTGGGGCAGATCCAGGAAATGTTTCAATTGAGTTAGTGTACAGTGTTGGCAGAGGTATGCACTCACTGAGTGCTTTCTAGCTGTATATGTTTCTCTGTTCCATACAATGGAATCTTCCACTTTATAAGCGGTGAGTGCTTTCTAGCTGTGTATGTTTCTCTGTTCCATACAATGGAATCTTCCACTTTATAAGCGGTGAAAATTCAAAAGCAACTTGAGTAATAGTAACTCTAGAATATGTTAAATAATTCAATGAGACTTTTTTGGTGGGAGAAGACACCAGAGAAGACACCAGGCAAAAAATGAATAACAATCAGAAAGCATAACAGTCATACATATAAACAAACTAAATAATATATAGGATAATAATAAATACCTATTCTCTCCAGAGCAGACAGCCATTTCCTCAATTAGTGAACCAAAAACTCCACCATATTGGAATTTCAAGAGAAGATGAGAACAATCCAAAACAGGTCTGGTTAGTCACTCAATAGAAACCGTCACGTGACTGTAATGTTTATATATGTATGCTTAATATCAATAAACATGCTGAAGCGGCGCTACCCAGCAGACTCTGTAACGAGCCCCATTTCCGGTACCGGAAATGAGGGTCCAGAAGTGGGAGCTGGGAAAGGTCTCTTTGTCCACAGGCAATTGCCCTGAACAAATGCATTTTGTTCCTCTCTCTTCGTTTCCTAAACACAGCTAAATACAGTTCTAACCAAACGTGTTTAACAAACACAGCTAAAAACAGAAAATAACAAACAACTAACAACAAAGTGCAAGGACATAATAATGACAAATGCCTTTTGGCAGCATATCGTGTTGGGGGGTGATCAATTAAAGAATTGGAATAAAAATGTGATCAATGAATGTTATTTCTCTCGCCTGTTGTTGGATCGCTAAAAAGGCTGAATTTTCAAAAAATCAAGCATGAATGCTGCTGGACACAAACTAAGGGACCAATTTAGCATAAACTTACATTGTAAATTGAACCCCTACTAAAAACCTATTTTGAAAAAAAAATGTTTTTTCTAGACATATAATGAGTAAATGTTTAAATGTGCAGCCCTCTAGCTCCATTGGTGTGGCCTGTTCGCACAACACTTACATAGCCAGCCAGACTAGCTTAAAAACTGAACAAACTTATGTCAACAGTTTTGGTGACAGTTTTGGTTGACAGATTCTAATACGCCTCCACTAAATATGAAAAAGAACAGTGAAAACAAGAATTACGAATATTTTCGAAGACGTTTCGTCACCAAACTTTTATTAACGCCTGCAAAATATTTGGCAGAGAAAATTTTAAACAACAAGAATATAGACTAGCTGGAATCGTGGAAATTCCACAGGTGTTGACAACTAAGATTATCCATTATCTCATGCCTTTGCTCTTCTCTCAACCTTTTCCCTTCATCTTATCATTCTCTCCCTTATCCCTTCCAATCTTTGTTGCCCGTCCATGTTGTACAAATATGAATTAGTTTCATATGAGAGCATCTTCCCACCCCCTCAGTAAACTACCTTTCTTTTCTGCCCTCTCTCTCTTCCTACCCTTTTATTAAAGTACCTAACTTTCTTTTCAGCCCCTCTCTCTTCCTACCCGCTTATTAAACTACCTAACTTTCTTTTCTGCCCTTTCTATTTCTACCCTCTTATTAAACTACCTAACCCTTCCCTTATGTTATTAATGAAAGCAGAATAATAATAATAATATTATAGAAAATTGAGGCAAATTAGGCTCCAATGTGGAGGATTTTTAAAAAAAAACTATAACTAGCAGATGTGAAAACAGGAATAAGGGATGCACAAGTATTTTCTACTGCACCCTCTCTTTTATCTTTCTTTTGTTCTATCTTTTCATAAATAATTTAAATGTATCACAATTTTGACGCCTTTCCATCCCTACTTGCCTTTCAATCTTTCGCTCATTGTCTCTTGATATCCAGTCAGCAAGCCTGTCTCTCCAGGGCCGTCGGAACCGTAGGTGGGTGTCAGCCCCGCCAATAATTTCTAATGTGTGTTCCTTATTTTTTTCGAAAAATGCTACAAAAAGCTAGCTTTAAGATTACAGAAAGAGTAAATAAACCAATTATCCACTTAAATTATTTTTTGCTAGTTCATAGGTGTATAATAGACCTATCCCTAGCCTGTGGATGACTTGAAAAATACATTGATTTCTGACAGATTTTGAAGCTCTATTTTCAAAAATTCCCTAAGCTGCCTTTTGTTCATAATTATCTTCATCAATTAGATATCTGAATATCTCCATCAATTAAATAGTGCACTTTTTACAATAGGGGTGTTTTCCAACGATCTAAAGGGCGTAGCCTAAATCCCCTCCCCCCATATGAATTTCATTCCAACGGCTCTGCTCTATGTCTTTTGTCTATTTGTTTATTTACTAAGCTTAGTTTTGTCTGGCTCAAGGCAACAGTAATAGAGTACTTTGTGAGGAGCAAACTCAATTCATTAGCGAATATTATTTGTTATAAGAATATCTAAGTGCTTCATAAATATTTTAGTATTCACCAAAACACAACAAAAATATTTCTTCAAAAAGTTTCAACCATTGCTTTCGACTTTCAATTTCAATCTGAATGGACGTGAACGAAAAAAACAAAACACTCACACAAAAGAAGTCTACGGTCAAAAGTTTGTAAGAGAAAAAAAAAGTCCCTTTTGCCTTTGTTAGCAAAACTTTGAGCGTCTTTGGTTGTTTTTGATTGGAACAAGTCAAATTCTGTTTTGTAGCAAAAAGAAAATGTCTTCTGTGTCGGAAAGAGCTTTTCCTTTTTTTTTTATTCCTTCCTCTTCTTCTTTGGTTAGTGAACACTCAATACAAAACAGAAAAAACATGTCACATTCACAGCGATTTTTTTTTCCCTTCTTCTTCTTCAAGTTCTTTTTTCTGTATATTTTCTGATTATTTTTCTGGTACTCTTTTCTCAAGGAGGCAAGAAAGTTTTCAAAAGCTTCAACGGGAGAGAAAAAAAGACTGACACAAATTGAGCAGATTTTTTCGGGGCTACTCGGAAAGTTTTCTTTCTCTTCATGTTAAAGAATACCAAACAGAATTTAGCATTACACAAGAAGAAGGAAAAAAAGAACAAAAACTATTTTCCTCTGTTGTTGGGGGGAGAGGAAGATCGATGAGGAAAAGAAAGACAGCGACAAATGGAAAACGCTGAAAAGGACCAAGGATAAAAAAAAAACTGCTTTTTGCCAGTATTAGGTTGTCACACATGAAGTATCGTTTTTATATATATATATATATCAGAGAGAATAACACTAACAGTGAAAGATTGACTAATGTAATTGCATTTTTTTAGATTCAATGTAAATGTTAATATAATTCGTTATTATCAGAGTTTTTTCAATAATGGTGTCTACTCAAGAAGTCAGACTAATTTTCAAGTACAATTTCAAATTAAGGCATAGTGCTGCTCACACTGCTGATAACGTCAAGAAAGCATTTGGTGTGCACATTACTACATTGTGAACTGTTCAGCGTTGGTTCAATAGGTTTAGGTCTGGAAATATGGATACCAATATTAAACCTCAAGGAAGGTCCAAACCTGTTTTTAATGATAAGGACTTATCGACAGCAGTGGCCAACGACCCGCAAACAACAGTTTGAGTACTTTCTGGAGACTTTAGGACTTAAACAGCAAACATCATCTGGAGGCAACAAAAAAGGTTAGAAAGTTGGAAGAATGGGTTCTGTAATGTTCTTGTTGTGTTTAGTGCCTCTGTTCGCTTTGTTAGTCTTTCTGTTCTAGCTGTGTGAGATTAGAATGCATTTGATTCGTAACCGTGTTTAAGCGTGTTAAGAAAAGAAGACGTTGTTCGCCTGGTAAGAACTGAGCTTTCCACATTTTCTGGGACCAGAAATGGAATAGAGGCTGCTGGTAGCTTGCTTCTGCATGTTTATTGATTTAACTTATACATACATTACTTATTGATTTAACATACATATATATAAACATTACAGGTCACACATGAACTGAATGAAATGCTCCATGATAGTGAGAGATACCACACCTCTCAGCTGACTGTGTCTGAGAGTATTAGAATATGAAATCTTGCAGCATCAGCCATATTCACCTAACATTGATGGGTGATGACCATTTTCTTCAGGCTGATTTCCAAACTGAAAAGTTCAGTGGCCTTTGCAAAGCAGAATGTTACCTGCTTAAGGGCTGTTTCAGAGTGATCTACTATATCAGCATCATCCATGAACAGAAGCTCTCTAGTGTGGTTCTGGAGTCGCTTCAGATTAAACAGGTTGCCATTTGTACGTTTGCAGATGTACATGTTGTCTTTCGTCATTCATCTTCTCTTTAGCCTATTTCAACATCATGCCAGTGCTGGAGGCAGAACACAACCTTGCTTGATCCCGTTTGCAATTGAGAAATGACTCAAGGAGTCGCTGTCGTATTTATAATGGAGCTAATTTTGATTGAATTAAGGACTATTATTAAATATATCTGACTCCATTGAAAGTTAGTTTAGGAAATGTAAACAAATGAGCGTAGCATAGTAATCTCCAGATAGTCGTAGTAGTAAAGGTAAGCTAATAGTAGCAGCAGTAGAAATGTTTCTAAGTGCCTGAGTGCTGATGCTAGAGAGAGGAAGAAAGTGTAAGGTCAGCGACATGCACTGGAGATCTTCCTCTATCTGTTCCTGCAGTAAAAGGAATAAAATACATGGATTACAAGAAAAGGATGCAAGATGCACATGATACTAATGCAATGAGAATAAAGAATACAAATACTTAGTAACATAATAAAAGTGTATTTATTACAGAAGGCATAACAATAAGGAAATTCTCAGCTTCTAGAGAATGAAGGAAAAATGCTTGTAAAAGGTTCTGTTTACTACTTAGTAAGTGTTAAAGAATCCTTTGTTGTTAGAGTGTGTGTGTGTGTGTGTGTGTGTGTGTGTGTGTGTGTGTGTGTGTGTGTGTGTGTGTACGTAAATGAGGATGAGAGGCACGTCTCTGAGGTAAAATGTGGAACCATCATGGATTTGTCAGTGGACAAATCCAGACTGAAAAAAGAATGAAAAATCCGTCTTCTTATAGGAAGAGGTGAGTGGAAGATGTGAGGCTGGTCGAAATGTCATCCGTTGGAATGGATATCATCAAAGTTCCAAGGTAAGATATAAGGTAACAAGATATAAAAGTTTTGCTAGACTTGTTGTCTACAAAGGGTATCATGTTTCGAGTCAAGGAAAATATGTGTGTCAAGTGGTTTCACTTGTTGACCGGAGTGTGTGAGTGCAAAAATACATATGCGTCTGTTACATATCTGACTTGACCAAGCTGCACCTCATAGAGTTGGATAATCATGGTGAGAAACTTTGGTGGGCAGTGTAATGTTTATATCATCATCATCATCATCATCAGCCGTTATAAGTCCACTGCTGGACGAAGGCCTTTCCCATCTCCCTCCATGACAACCTATCTTGTGCTAATCTCTGCCAAGTCTTACCGGCAAACTTTTCTATCTCGTCCCTCCATCTTGTGTCTGGCCGTTTTCTACTTCTTTTACTATCCCATGGGCACCAATCTGTTAGTCTTTTCCCCCATCTATTGTCATCTCTTCTCGCTAGGTGGCCGGCCCATCTCCACTTTTGTTGTTTAATTAGTTGTATAATATCCTTTACTCTAGTCTTTCCTCTGATCCATGTTGATCTTTTTCTGTCTCTCAGCGTTACCCCTAGCATTGCTCTTTCCATGGCTCTCTGTGCTATTCTAAGTTTGTTTTCTGCTCGTTTGGTTAGTTTCCAGGTTTCGCATCCATAAGTCATGGCTGGTATTATGCAGCCGTTATATACTTTCCGTTTTAGGCACATTGGCAAGGTGCTCCTCAGAATGTCTCTATTCATACCAAATGCTTTCCAACCTATCGTTATGCGTCGCTTTATTTCGCAGTCATGGTCTTTCTCTAGTTTTATTACCTGACCTAGGTATATGTATTCGTCAACCTCTTCTAGTGTCTCGCCTTCTATCTTTATGACCTTTTTGGGGACTTTATCGTTGAACATTACTTTTGTCTTTGTTCTATTCATCTTTAAACCTACTTTTTTACTTTCCCTATTTAGGTCAGTTAGCATATTTTGTAATTCTTCGGATGCTTCCGATGTCATAGAAATGTCATCGGCAAATCTTAAGTTGCTTAGGTATTCTCCATCTACTTTTATTCCCATTCCCTCCCATTCAGTTTTCCGGAAGATGCTTTCTAGGCTCGCTGTGAATAATTTAGGTGATATTGTATCCCCTTGTCTTAAATCAATATGTAATGTATATGTATGTTAAATCAATAAACACGCCGAAGCAAGCTCCCAGCAGCCCCCATTCTGTTTCCGGTCCCGAACAGAAGTGGGAACGGGGAAGGCTCAGTTCTTCACAGGCAAACAGCCCTGACAACATGCTGTCTTTGGTTACGTCGCTAAACACGCTAAACACGGTTACAAACCAAACACACAGCTAAAACAGAACACAGCGAACAAAGGCACAAATAACAGACAACATTAATGGCAGCCCAGCTTGTTCCAGAGACCTAATCTTCTTACAGTATGGAAGGCCTTTGTCAGGTCATCAAAGCTGACATATAACCCTTTGTTTTGTTTGCAGCATTTTTCTCTTTTTTCAAATATGTCTTTAGACAAAAAGCATGTCAGTTGTGCCATGATTAGCTCTGAAGCCACACTGGCTCCCAGGGAGGTGAACTGCAGCAACATGAGCTACTAATATATTTAGAAGAAACCTCGTAAATCTTTACAGGTGTGCAGTACAGATCCATCTGCACTAAGCAAAAGGCCCTGGTTCTGATAGGAAGGGCTGTAAATTGCTTTTAGAGTTTAGAAGGAAATCCTCATAATCAGCACAGAGTTGGGCTCTCTCTGCGAGGTTGACCACCATTCGTTTTATACAGTGCAGTGGTTATGTTGAAGGGTGTGACATGTGAGGTGAAAAGCGGATTTGGGGGTGGGGATGATTTTAAATTGACCCCTGGGTGCCCAATAGAGGCACCCACCAAAAGCTTTATGAATATTAGTTTACCTTTTGCATTTCTCTAACATTATGCAATAACAAACCTCACTAAATGTTAGAGGAGGCCCCTCAAGGAGCCATGCCCCTCAAGGAACCATGCCCCTCAAGGAACCATGCCCCAGGCCCCTAAATTTCCAGCCACATCTGGCCTGATGTGCAGATTTTTTTTCTTTTTCTGTCAGTATTTCTTGTATTTTATGCTTGTTGCATCTGGTCTATTTGTCATTGCTCAATTTGTCGATAGAACAATTCGTCGCCAACTCCAAGAAATGTTCAAAATTAAAAAACTAAAACTAAAGTTCAATACATTTGATATTGAAATATTAAAATTTAATCTTGCAGTTATTTCCAATGGTGTATGGGAACTCCTTGGACAAGGAGGGGCCGAGGGCTTGATTTCCCCAAAGTTTTGTCCAAATTACACTGATTTGCCCAAAACTTTATACTGTTTTGCCCAATTTAGGGGAGGCGGGTGTACTGTTGCCACCACTCCCCCCTACACTTGTACGCCTATGGTTACTTCTGTTGCTGGTTATGAATCCAATCTTAAGATCTTCATAACTTTCGTTTGTGTCAAGTCTAGCCTTGCATGCATGATTTTCATACCTCTAATATATTGTATATATTCTATTCTGGTGATTTTTTGTATATATATTATTTTCTTTATATATAACTGTGTTTTGTTTCTATCTCTGAAATGGTGAGCTTCCAAGCGCCTATGTTAATGAGTGAGATTCTTGAATAAATATGACATTTGGAGGCTAAATTCAAATATGCTGAATTCGTATCAGATAATTTGCCCAATGAGGATTGTCGAAACAAATGTAAACATAAACAAATTATAGCAGACCCCAGGGACTGGAGGGACTGGAGGGACAGTATGTATCTGTCTACAATAATAATTGAAATTGGACTTTTGTTCCAGGTTCAATGAAATGAATGAAAAGTCAAATATGTGTGTAATATATAACAAATTTATTTAATCTACATATAACAATTATTGGCTGAAAGGCAATGCTTCTTGCATTGTGAAACGTTCATGAGTTTGATTCAATAGAAACAACATTTGTAGGATGCAAATGTCTTTTGATTCAATAGAAATAAAATTTGTAGCATGCAAATGTCATTTGATTCAATAGAAACATTTGTAGGATGCAAAATATCTTTTGACTCAATAGAAATAAAATTTGTAGGGTGTGAATGTCTTTTGATTCAATAGAAATAAAATTTGTAGTGTGCGAATGTCTTTTGATTCAATATAAACAATATTTGTAGGATGCAAATGTCTTATGATTCAATAGAAATAACATTTGTAGGATGCCAATGTCTTTTGAGTCAATAGAAATAAAATTTGTAGGGTGCGAATGTCTTTTGATTCAATAGAAACAACATTTGTAGGATGCAAATGTCTTTTGATTCAATAGAAATAACATTTGTAGGATGCGAATGTCTTTTGATTCAATAAAAACAACATTTGTAGGATGCGAATGTCTTTTGATTCAATAGAAACAACATTTGTAGGATGCAAATGTCTTTTGATTCAATAGATATAAAATTTGTAGGATGCAAAATGTCTTTTGATTCAATAGAAATAAAAATTTGTAGGATCCAATTTTTTTTTGATTCAATAGAAATAAAATTTGTAGGATGCCAATGTCTTTTGATTCAATAGAAATAAAGTTTGTAGGATGCAAATGTCTTTTGATTCAATAGATATAAAATAAGTTAGAATGCAAATGTCTTTTGATTAAGAAAGTTTGTAATAACACTTACTTGGATAGTGTGAGTGTATGCATGCGTGTGTACTAGTAAGTCACTTACTTACCTTGTTGGTGAATGTATGTGTGTGCGAGTTATACAACCATGCCCATGGGCAGCGAGGTCATGACTGACGAATCTTGTCTGTCATTATATATGATTTTTGGCTTTCAAAGTAGGCTCCAGTGAGATGGAATCTTAGATGAATTTTCATTGGTCGAAAAATGGTTGTAGTTATCACTACATATATGTCTGTATCCAACATATCTATTGAGAGCAGTTGCTACTGATTCTTATTTGAATTATTGGCCGTTTGAACTGGCACCTTTTTCTATTTCATGGGCTCAATTCATTTGAACCTATTTGGTTAAGATTTTTTAAGGGACTTTTATTAAAGGAACAACAAGACAAATTGTTCTAAAAACAAATGTAGTTCTTTAATTCGCTATTCAGCCAGATGATACAACAAATATATTTGACATTTCAGTAATTGAATTATTTTGTTTACATTTTGATCTTTGTGCAACAGCTATGACTTCAGTTTCAAATAACTTCATATTTATGTGTTGTAAGTGTATCACATAGATACCACACTCCCATTAACTAATGTGTTACAATTAAAGGTGATAATTGGCTAAAATTGATAACCTTAAACACCCAGACGTTCCTAAAAGTTGAAGGCAGTATAGTACTGTAGTAATAGAGCAAGTGCAGAATCACTGAATCGGAATTGATAGCTTGCAAGTATTTAGCGAGGGCCCTTGAAAATTGGGGGCCCATAGAATATACTACTTCTGCAACATACTTAATCTGGCACTGGACTAATTGTGGTTGTTTTTCGTTGAACCAGTTGCGGTTACTCCTTGTGTTTCCAGAGAGCATCAGGGAAAGCGTCCTTCATGCAACCGATGGCTTCCAGTTGGGATTCCAGTTTCTCTCCGCCCTAGTTTCCTTGTTTTGAGGGCGGCAGAACCCGAGGATCTTCCTGGGTGTCCCACACCCGTTCGGCTTTGTTTGAAAGGAAAGCTGGGTTTACAACAGACAAGACAGTGGTCAGTGTGGTACTCGACATTGGGCAACACTTTTGTTTGGTTGACATCTCTTATGTCCTTCTGGTGCACTAGAATTTAGTTTATGAGGTGCCAGTGTTTTGAGTGGGGTGCATTTACGTGATCTTGAGCCCACGACTACCACTTTTTGGTACGTCCATACCAAATTGGTAATTTTGACATGTTTGGTACTACGCTTGGAAAATTTGCTACTTTTTGGCAATTTCCTTTCAAATTTATATTTTACATATCGGTCGAGCGAAATATTGAAATAAGGCACTTATGAAGTTCGTATTTTCTTTATTTGGTACTTTTATATACGATTTGGCACGTTTTGTCTTAAGATTTTGGTAAGTTTTCTAAAAACTCTGCTGCAGCCCTGCCTTAGCCTTTCCACTGAAACAACGTCTTGGTGATAAACATTTCCTGTTCCACACATAACTTACGGGGGGTGGGGGCTGTTCATTGTCATTTGATTTTCTTTCCCTGTGCTTCCGAAGAACACCTTCCTGGCCTTCCCTGGCATTAAAATCACTAAGAATGATGACTTTGTCTGTTGTTTGGACATTTGATAGGAGGCTGCGAAAGTCAGAGTAGAACAATGCATTTCTCCACTGGGTCCACCTTGCGGGTTGGGACATACACACTTACATGCATAACGTGCTGCTTGCTGGTCAGTGGAATGAATACAGTTGGAGTGACCTGGAGTGGGTAGGTCGGTGAGCATAGGATCAATAGAGTTCCACACCAGTAAGTCAAGCAAAGAATCACTCGAGGTTGGCAAGTTTTCAGTAGAGCAAACTCAACCTTCAAGAACAAGAAAATCCCATTAGTCCTAAAAAGAAGGGTCTACAACCAATGCATCCTCCCGATAGTCACCTATGGAGCTGAAATATGGAACCTAACCAAAGGATCGGCCCTCAAACTGAGAACAATGCAACGTGCACAAGAAAGGATCATGCTTAACATTACATGGAGAGACCATAAGACAGCACATTATATTAGAAAACTAACAGGAATCAGAGATTTCATAGAATCCATTAGAATTCAAATGGCAATGGGCAGGTCATGTTGCAAGAATGTCAGACATCCATTGAACATCACGACTCACAACAAAAAAAATAAGATAGTGTGATGAACTAGACAAGTTCAGAAAGTATTGGCTCCGTGATGCCCAAGATCGAGAGGTTTGGCGAATCTTGCGGAAGGTCTATGTCCAACAATGGGCGCTAAAGGGTTGATGATGATGATGATGATGAATGATATAGTTAGAGTGACCAGTGGGTAGGTCGGTGAGCATAGAGTCAATTGAGTTCTGCACTCTGAAGCCAACCCCAGAGAGGCATCTCTCTCCATTTGGGGCTTGCCTGGTCAGAAGAGGGTGTAACCTGCACAATGTTCTTTTACTCCTTCACATACTCTTTTCCCCTTCCTCCTCTCTCTCACTTTTCCTAATTCCTTCCCATTTAATACTATTATGTAGGTTTCTCGGTCAGAAAGTATAAATGATTACAGTTCATAAAGGTCAGGTATTTGGCAGATACTACACTTTGATCCTAGGTATAAAAGTGTGCACACAAATAAATAAAATTACCTCAAAATCCACATAAAGTGGACAACACCAATTCCGTGCAGCATTCCAAGGGAAATTATGAATCAAATTTAAATTACCTTGATGAAAATGCTACCAGTAAGGTTGGAACCATAAATTCAGGATTTAAAAAAACAAAAACAAGCATGAATGCAGCTGGACACAAACTAAAGGATCAATTTAGGATAAACTTACATTGTAAATTGAACCCTGCATTGTAAACATATTTAGGGGGAAAATTTTCAAAAAAACAAACAAAAACGTTTTTTCAAGACATAATAAGGACTAAATTTTCAGCCGACTAGCTCCATTTTCCCTGCTCATTGAAGGGAGTGTGTGTGCAAAATTTCAAGTTTCTACTATGAATGGTTAGGGCGGGGCAAAGTCTGGATACATATATGCCTGGTTTGTCTTAAATTTATTTGTATGTATATATATGAAATCAAATAATGGATAATTTTATATCCAACAGAATATGATAATTATAAAGACATTTATTAGTTGGGAACCTATATTTGCTTGGCATCGGTGTGAACAACTGCTAAACGAGTGGCCTAAATCTTGTAAGTAAATAAAGAAACAAGCGCTGTGCGGCGATCAAACCTGCGTCCACCTGTGGCCATATGGTTGCTTCCAAGGTGGACATGGGTTCGATCCCTGCACAGCACTCATTTTTTTACACAATTTAGGCCGCTCATACCGATGCCGAGCAAATATAGGTTCCCAACTAATAAATGTCTTTATAATTATTAGATAGATATATATAAATGTCAGAACACATGAATAACCTAAACCTAGCAACAGTGTTCAAACTGGTCTGTTGTGGGTAGCGGTGATTAATAATCTTTTCTTTGCTATTGTTTGACTACAAAGAATTCTGATTGAAATCTCACGTCTTACCTAAAATCATTGTACGTAAAGATTCTGTAGTTTCTCCATCCTTGTTTTGAAAGTGAAAGTGAAAGTAGACAAATAAAAATCACTCCTTCTTCTTCATTTCAGGATTGACTCATTTCAGTTTCTAAGTTGTGAGATGAAATGGTTAAGTGGATTACTGTGACATCTGGAATTGTTAATTGCTTTCTTTTGCAAAGGCTTTTGCTGTGGTCTTTTCTTCTTTCATTCCAGGAGAGCTCGGCACTATGAAGAAGAGACATGTCAGATAATGTAGAAGAAAAGAACATTTTTCGTTGAGAGAAAAATCAATAACGATATAAGGTTTTTACTCATCACTCCAAGTTTTCTTATAACTGCCCGGAACAAAAGTTCTCGACTTCAAACCTGGAAATGATATTAGAAACTGTCCACCAAAACTGTCAGCATAGGTTTCTGCAGTTTTTAAGCTAGTATAACTGGCTGGCTATATATCACACGTACAGGCCGCACCAATGGAGCTAGAGGGCTGAAGTTTCAACATTTACTCTTTATTAAGTCTAGAAAATTTTTTTTGTTTTTTCAAAATTCCCCCCATAATAGGTTTTTAGTGGTGGGTTCAATTTGCAATGTAAATTTATGCTAAATTCATCCCTTAGTTTGTATCCAGCAGAATTCATGCTTGTTTTTTGTGCTCACTTCCCAACAAAAGGCAAAAGAAGTAACTTATTCATTGATCACCTTTTTGAAGGGGACTAAGTCACCATTGCCCTAGGTAGACTATTTTTTCGTTAATAATAAATGGCTGGATACTTTCCGGACAGGCCTCGTAATTGGTAATTTTATCTTCTGCTAGCAGTCGGCACTTGTTAGAAGAGAGCGTATACATACCAGCTGTTTATGAAAACCGTAATATCACTTGGAGGATTTATTAAACACATCCATCAAACTTTTCATTCACTCTAATGATTACTGACACAACAAATTCTGGCAAATCTTTCGGGAAAACAAATTACAACAATAATAATGATTGTATTGAGGATCATGTAGAGAACCTCCTGTGGCAATCCTGTTAATCCTCGTAGAAGGAGACCGATCTCTACACGCTCCCCTTCCTTGACCCACCTTATCAATGGCCTGGCTAAGAGCAATGTTCCCTCTAATTTTTAGTAATGTGCACAAAAATCTTACGTTCTGCAAATCTTTTTCTAGTGACAAAAGTATTCAAAATCAAGAAGAAGGGGATTGTCAGTGGTCAGGAATTAATGCAAGCGTTACTGACAGAATAGGGCTAATATATGTATAATGTAATTGCATTGCTAATGATTTTACTATTGAAATGCATTGAAAATTAGGAAGAAAGGGATTGTCAGTGGTCAGGAATTAATGCAAATGTTACAGAATAGGACTATTATTATGTATGATGTAAATCAATTGCTAATGATTTTACTATAGAAATGCATTGCAAATGATTTTACTATAGAAATGCATTGAAACTTAGGAAGAAAGGAATTGTCAGTGGTCAGGAATTGATGCAAGTGTTACAGAATAGGACTATTATATGTATGTTGTAAATGCATTGCTAATGATTTTACTGTAGAAATCCATTGAAAATCAGGAAGAAAGGGATTGTCAGTGGTCAGGAATTAATGCAAGTGTTACTGACAGAATAGGGCTATCATATGCTTAATTATGAAATATTGGAATCTTCAGTGTCATGATATGCCACTAATCCATGATCTCAAAAAGTTGTGGTTTAATCTCTATAGTAATTTCCTTAACATATTATCTAAAAAAATAATCCCCCTCTCTCTCACTCCTTTCTTTCTATAACTCTCTCCTCTGTCTTTCTCTTTCTCTCTCTATATTCTTGCCTTTCTACACTTTCTTAAGAAAGAGAAAGGGAGAAGAATATGATTGCAACTAGTCAATCCCCATGAAAAGATTCACGGATATATTGGAATTCCAACAAGATGATTTTTTTCAGAAAAGAAACTATTGAAATTGTTTAAGTGGAAGTGTCCATTGTTTAAAATGGCGGGTAGGATATATTTTTTATCAGCAAAATGGTTACCTTTAAGTGGATAAGTCCATTGTTATAGACAGAAACAGAAAAAGAAATCACACTATTCTTTATTATAAGCAGATTGTCAGGGTTAGGATCGAAAGGACTCATCTGATTGGTTATTTATTGTCTTACAATGCTTACTGTGAACCAATCAGAATCTATGGTTCATTTGTTCCACTGATGTGAATGTATTGTCTGTCTTCTTCTTGTGTGTCTGCTGCATGTCTGCTGGATATTTCTTGCTTGGTTTCAGTTTTCCGCATTGCTGCTTTCAACCTCTCAAAGCTTCTTCGGTCAACACAGCATCGGTCAATATCGACTGACAATGCAGTTCCACCAAATTGTCTACAACTATTTCCGCACCAAAGACTTTTCTTCTTAGCTTTCACTAATATCAAATAAATATTATTATTAAATCCAACCGTTATGTTCATTTTTCTGTATATAAAAGCTTAACACATGCAAACACACACACATACATACAAACATACACACACAAACATTACAAACATAGATACAAGCATATTATACATATACACACATATTATACACTCATGCATATGAGGGCGGATCAATAAGTCTTCATTAGCTGAATTTTGATCTGTGTTTGTTGAGTTGAGGTCAACAGGTTGTATATTCAAGTGGGTCATCAGGCAAGGCTGGTAGGATACTAGCGTGACTGACTGCTGCTTGGCTCGAGATGTAGAGGCACTCCCTTGTTACAATATCAGCCAAGTAGATTAAATTGGTTCTGCTTAGCGACATCAAACTTGTGAAGAAATAAAGAAAGGAGAAAGCAAAATTGTTGTACAGCATGCTGAAATGAAGAAGAGTATGGTATTGAAGAATTTCATAATTGGATAGATGAGTTCTCACTAAATTTGGCTTGTAATCATATTGATGTTGATAGTTGGTGAAAGTTTTCTGGGTTCAAGTAGGTTTTGAGTCGTGTTGTTTGGACAATGTGAAAGTATTATGTGTTGAAGTCTGTTTACCTCAGGAACCAGTGTGAAAACATTTCCATTGTCACTACTGGTTGAATTCTGGTGTGCCTTTTAGGCAAAAAGAGTCTCCATGAATGGTCGTCAGCAGTGTTTTGATTGGACAGAAAATATTTATGATATTAGAAACTGTCAACCAAAACTGCCAACACAGGTTTCTCCAGGTTTTAAGTTGGTCTGGCTGGCTATATATGAATCATGCTTACAGGCTGTACCAATGGAGCTAGAGGGCTGACAATTTAAACATTTGCTCCTCATTATGTCTAGACAAAACAGTTTGTTTTATTTTTTTAAATTCACCCACTAAACAGGTTTTTAGCGAGGGCTTCAATTTGCAATGTAAGTTTATGCTAAATTTATCCCTGATTTTGTTTCTGGCAGCATTCACATTTATTTTTGAAAACAAAGGCAAGAGAAGTAACTTATTCATTCGATCAACCCTTTTTTCAATTTTTTACTTGATTACCCCCAACACAGCATGCTGCCAAAAGATGTTTCTCAAGTGACGGTTTCTATTGAGTGACTAACCAGACCTGTTTTCATTACTTATTGGAACTTGCTGTTTCAATCTTGCATGTTTGTAAAATCAACCCTTCTCATTTGAATTCTGGTCACTACAATAGCGACCAATCACTGTGGCCCAGTGGTAGAGTGCTCGTCTCCGGTTCCATAGACCATGGTTCAATCCACCGCCGAGTCATACCAAAGACATTAAAAATGGTATTCAATGCCTCTCCACTAAGCACAAGGACTAGGATTGAGGAATCTCTCCCTGAGTAGATTAAATTGGTTCTACTTTACAACATCAAACTTGTGAAGAAATAAAGAAAGGAAAAAGAAAAATTGTTGTACAGCATGCTGAAATGAAGAAGAGTATGGTAATGAAGAATTTCATAATTGAATGAATGAGTTCTCATTAAATTTGGCTTGTAATCTATTGATGTTGATAGTTGGTGAAAGTTTTCTGTGGTCAAGTAGGTGTTGAGTTGTGTTGTAGGCCATTGTTCAATCCACCGCCAAGTCATACCAAATACATTAACCGTAAAGGTATTCTTCTGCCCAACTCCCCCCCAAAATATTACAAGTAGTACTTTAATAATTACTACATATATGTAAAAAAAAACACACAAAATGAACTGAAATTATTAAATGTAAGCAAAAAGCAATTAGCTTCAGTATGTGGTATAAAGTCTCCCAATAAAAGCATTAATTTACGAATAGTTTAATGAATAACCCACTAAATCAGAAAAAAACCCACACCAGAAAGATTTAGGTTATATTAACACTCCAACCAGAATTGAGAAGAGGGTATACGCGTAGAACAATCATACATACAATTACAACTTATTCACGGCTACTCTACTCTTTATTCTTCTCATATATTTCAAGGTCTGTATTCAGTAACAATGAATCACTGTCAGATGCTGAGTTAATATCTGACCCTTTACATTTGTAAGATTGGCGCAACATAATCTTCCTACACGCATTTGGCCTTGAAAATCAGGATTAAAAATTTCAGCTTCTATCTGAGCTGAAACACCTTCTAACCAAGCAAGTATGACTCCCACACATTTCTGCATATGCATACACACAAACATAGTACACACACACATGCACATAAAGGAAACAATATACACATACACAAAGATGCATGTACACATACAAACATTATACCCCCAACACACATGCACACACACACACATTCAGGGCCAGCCCTAGGTTCTGGGAACACAGGCAGTCACCCAGGGCACCAAGTGTTAGAGATGGCCTGTCATGTATCTGAAACAGTTGGACTTTTTAAATACAAATGGAACTAGAATTCCAAGGGAAATTATGAATCACCGCGATCTATATATGCTTCTTTTTACCTTGTAAATTAAACAGTGGTGGTAGGCAGTGATCACTAAATAGTCCAAATTTTAAAAAAACAAGTGAGAATGCTGCTGGACACAAACTAAGGGATCAATTTGGCATGAACTTACATTGTAAATTGAACCCCCCACTAAATGTGTACCTATTTTGAGGGGGGATTTTCAAAAAACATTTTCCCTACTCATTGACGGGATTGTGTGCACAAAATTAGGGCTGGGCAAAGTCCAGATACATATAAATGTCAGAACACATGAATAACCTAAACCTAGCAATAAACCAGTGTTGTGGGTAGCAGTGATTAAAAATTGGTAAATGAATAAATTAAACAGAATAAAAACAATCAAAATAAGAAAGTTCCTTGATGTGAAGTTAGATTTTTCAGGAATATCTGACAGTTAAATACTTTTTGTTGTGCTGAAACTAAGAGAAATAATTGACAAAGAAAATTCTATACATTAATTTATTTGGAAAGGAAATACTATACTTTAGAGGAGTGTCGAGGTTCAGCTTGCCCCAGGGCACAAGGAACGCCAAGGGCCGGCCCTGCACACATTACATACATCCAGTTGAATATTTACACTATGGAGTCACGAATACCAAGGATAAGACAAAATCCATTGATGCATTGCAACCAATTCACTGCTACTCTACCTTTTCTTTCTCTCATTTATTTCAAGTTCTGCAATCGGTAATGATGCATCGGGGGTGCGAATTGGCACAAAGAATGGAATCGGCAAACAGAGTTCAAATGCCAGCTGAGGTAGTTTGTGTTCACTTCGGACTAATGCCCTTGGGAATGGCATGAATCCACTTCCCAGCCTTCATCTCTAGGTAAAACAGTAGGGATGATGAAGCCCTTCAGCCCTGTAAGGCAGTCTATCAGTGGTTCCCAACCTTTTCGAGTCATTCCTCAATTTTGTCAATAAGACTACTAGTATCCCCCCTTCCATATTAAGTAGCAACAAA
>VCCN01006896.1:7441498-7456475 GCA_006491835.1 Architeuthis dux
CAACACAGGCGTTGGAATAGTGTTGAATTTGGAAATTGAGCGCGTCTGGAGGCAGAGGTTCAATACCAACCTCTTGAGGCGGACCCAATGCCTGTGTTGGATAAGTCTCAGAGATAAATCCTGGATCATCTCCCCTTATAGCCTAATCTGGCAATGCTAAAGTGAAGTGATGAATGTTAGTAAATGAATAGAAAAGAATGAGTTCTTATCTTCATAATTTGTATTGTCAACGAGAATGTCAGTGAAGTAAACAGATATAAGTGGCTGATGTTTTGATGAGTTACAAAAATGCACTGATAAGTCTGTATTAGAAATAGTCAACAAAGGTTTCTTCAGTTTTTAAGCTGGTCTCGCTGACTATGTATGTATGTATGTATGTATTGTGCATACAGGCAGCACCAATGGAGATAGAGGGATGAAAATTTAAACATTTACTCCTTATGTCTAGAAAACATATTTTTTGTTTTTTGAAAATTATCCTCCTAAATAGGTTTTTAGTGAAGGGTTCAATTTGCAATGTAATTTTATGCTAAATTGATCTCTTAGTTTGTGTCTGTTTTTTGGGATCACTGCCCAACAAAATGCGAGAGAAGCAACTTATTCATTGATCACCCCTTTTTCCAAATTTTTAACTGATCACACCCAACATGGCATGCTGCCAAAAGACGTTGGTCACGTGACGGTTTCTATTAAGGGACTAACCAGATGCTTATTATTATTCTTTTTGATTCTTTAACTGCAAAGTTATCATTGAAAACTTTGTCCTAGAGATTGACAATAGAATTAGTTTGTTTTTTTCTGTCAGAATATTGTTGAACGGGGAACTTTTTTATTCGAGCACCGTCCATGACATAATTTTGGTGAGGATTGTTCTTGTTGTGGTAGGAAAACTCCTGACTTTGTTCTGGAGTTTGACAATAAATTAGTTTTTTTTCCCCTGTCAGAATATTGTTGGACGGGGAACTGTTTTTTTATTCAAGTACCGTCCATGGCCTAATTTTGGTGAGGGTTGTTCTTGTTGTTCTTGTTACGGTAGCAAAACAAAGTCCACTCCTGACTTTGTCCTGGAGTTTGACAATAAAATTAGGAAATTTTAATATTGTTGAACGGGGAACTTTTTTATTCGAGCACCGTCTATGACCTAATTTTGGTGAGGATTGTTCTTGTTACGGTAGGAAAACAAAGTCCACTCCTGACTTTGTCCTGGAGTTTGACAATTAAATTAGTTTTTTTTCCCCCTGTCGGAATATTATTGAACGGGGAACTTTTTATTAGAGCACCGTCCATGACGTAGCAGGTTGCCTCCTCCTACTGTTGCGAATAATCGTTCGTCAAGAAAGGAACAAAATTGTGTGACAACATTTAAACACACACAACATTGATTGAAAAACTGTTTCTTTTCTCTGTAAACACATACTTATAAAACTGTGTCCTTCTTCCAGGAATATTACCAGTTCTCTGTGAATGGTAAGTAATAGACTTATGCCTTCATTCTATTCTAATTATCCTTTAAATTGTTGTTTTTATTAATTTGGTGATCATCCGGCTTCTTTTAAAGAAGGATTTGTTGAGGAGAGAAGAAAATGTTGTATCACAAAAAACATAGGATTATTTTTTAAGGCTTTTTAAATATTAGTTTATTTATTCGTTGGATTTGCCTCTTATTCTAGTATAATGTCATTCTGTTGTTTTATTACGTCCTGTTGTTAAAACTAATATTTATTTAGTCTTTTGGGTGTGTCTGAGGCGGAAATTAAAATGATAATAACAAACATTTAACAACAGTTGAATCAATTTTGACTACTACTTTCATCATTTTTTTTTTCACAACTTAAAATTAAAATGTAGGTAAATAGTAGTCAAAAATTAATTAATAATGATCTACAATACTTATATAATAAAAAAGTAAATAATAAAATAATTGTTTCATTCAACAGTATTATTAGTAACTTATGTTATTTATTTTAATTAGAATCCACTCCAAACAATGAATAATGATAATATAAATAAATAATATGAAATAACAAACGTTTAATAACAGTTGAATCAATTTTGACTACTACCATCATCGTTTTTATTTTCACAATTTAAAATTAAAATGAAGGTAAATAGTAGTCAAGAATTAATTAATAATGATCTACAATACTTATATAATAAAAAAAGGTAAATAACATAATTGTTTCATTAAACAGTATTAACTTATGAATTTTATTTTTTTAAATTAGAATCCACTGCAAATAATAAATAATAAGTAATATGAATAAATAATATGAAATATTAAATTAATAAAATATTTTGTAATTGTAGCCTATTGTATGCTTTCCATCCATCCGTAATTATTTTTGGCGATTGTTTCACTAACTGCGAGTTGTGTCCCATTTTTTTTTACCTACATAAAACCAAAGATCGAATTAAAAAACCGTTAAAAGTGATATAAATAAAATACTTGATTAGTTTTTAATTTTAATTTTAGACTAAGGTTTACGATGAGAAAGTTATCTCAGGTGTTAAAAAGAAAACATATAAAAATGGTGTGAAGCCCTAAACATTAAACATAATGGCTTTTTTGTAAAAAAAAAAAAAAAGAAAAGTGTATATCAGAAAAAATGGACTTATTTATTAGTTTTTTTACCTGTAAAAACCAGGTGGAAATAAATAATTTCCCTCTAATGATTAAAAAAAAAAAGCAATATAAACTGTTATTACCAAAAATGAATCCGTTTTTAAAAAAATACATTTTTATAGACAAATAATCTTTGACTACTATTTTACCGTCATCTTAATTTTGAGTTGCTTTTCTGAAAAGTTTTCATCATAACTTAACTCTGGTGATAATTAATTAGCAACAAAGAAAATAAGATTTATTTACTTATGAAGGAAAATAGTATCTAATATTTAATAATCGTTAATAAATAATGAAGTGTTATACTTCATCTAATAAAAATAAATTATAAAAAGAAAATATTGTTGATCCTTTCTTTCGTTTTACCTTTGGACAGTTTTGCCAACTCAAAAAATATATTCGCGCTAGTTTTACTGCCAAAAAGCGCTAAAATTTTTTAAAAGGCCAAAAAGACGCTAAAAATGGTCAGGAATAGCCAGAAAATGGCCCAAAACGGCCAAAATGTTTTAGACGCAAACGCGCTAATTTAGCGCTATTTGCACTGCCAAAACAAGAAACGCGCTGTATCGGCAACACTGCCTTTGGGTATTTCTCATTATTTTTACTTTCAGTTTGTTTCTCAACCAAATTAGCAATAATGACAGACAAAAAAAGACTAAGCTGTTATTTTAAAGGCCCTTTCCACTTTAATCTTGTCCACATAAGCATTAAACATAAGTCTTTTCTACATTTCTATGCAACACTACTATAATAACTTAATTAATTATTTTGCATTGTAGGTTCTAGTCGTGTAGTCATCTCGTATGATGACATTTTTAACCGTTTTGAAAATATAAATTTTTCTAAAAGTACCATTTAATAAATTAGTAAGATTATTCATCTCATTTTGATTTTTAAAGCTTTTTAAAAATTTTTACGAAGTATTACAAACTATGATCAGCTGTTTATTGTTGAAATTTTAACTCAAAGAAACTAGGCCTTCCATAATTTAAGATTTCAATTGTTTGTCGAAGAAATAATGCCAAATATGGTGCCGTATAAAGTCATAATTCCCAGAAATTACTTAACATTCTTCAGCGATTTTTACCTGCCAAATCCACATCTTTTCTTTCTGTTCTAAAAATTGCAAGATTTCGACTTGACTAAATGACGGATTCCTTTTGATTCGGGTGTAGGAAATTGCAATAATTCCATTATTATTCTGTTAAGATTCGGTTTAGCAAACCAAAGTAAATTTTTGTGAAGATATATCTTTCCTATTCAATTCGAACTGTTTTCACTGAATCTGACCTTCGTTTCTTCCGGAAATGTTTCATTTTGGAGAAAAACTAACTTTTATAGGGTAAGCTAGTGTGTTGGCTCTAGAGTGGGGGTTCGATTTACAATATACGTATAATGCTAGACTGCACCCTTACTTTTTGTCCGTCTTTCTGACACCCTATGTTCAATTTACAATTATTGTACTCTATGGCCTTCTTCAAACAAAACTGCTAAACTGGACCCTTATTTTGTGCCCGCCTGTGTGCAAATATATTTTATTAGTTATCTCTACATGATCATTACTAATTTAGTAGTAGTACGGTCAGTACCTACCTATATTTAGGTACTAAAATCGTGACATTTTCTACACCTGTCTTTCTCTCTCTCTTTCTCTCTTTTTTGTTGTTGCTATCATCATGCAGTGTTGCCAACTCAAAAAATATTTTCGCGCTAGTTTGACTGCGAAAAAGCGCTAAATCTTTTAAAATGGCCAAAAAGCAATCAAAAAGACGCTAAGAATGGTCGAAAATAGCCATGAAATGGCCGGAATATTTTAGGCACAAACGCGCTAATTTAGCGCTTTTTGCTTTGCCAAAACAAGAAACGCGCTGAATCTAGCGCTAAATTGGCAACACTGTCATCATGTGTTCTAAAACTCGATTTCTGAGGATTAATTTGTTTTACTGGTTTATTTTTATTTATTTAAATTTTTTTTAAAAACTTGATTTGTTTCTGTTTTGCTTTTTAAAATAGATGAATAAATACAATAACGTAAAAAAAAATAATACCAGCGCAATACTTTCTGGTTTTGTGTGTATAAAATAAAAATAAAATTAAAAAATTAATTAATTAATTTCTTCGTAAAATAATTTATTAAACTGAAGAATTGTAAAGATACGTCGCAAAAAAAAAACAAACAAACAAACATTTTTGTCTGAATTTTTTAGATGAGGTCGGCACGGCAAGTGAGTGTTTTCAGACTGGACTGTAGTCCTCATCTCGGTTCATCTTTTGAACACAACGTTTCAGCCGTTGTACTCTATGGCCTTCTTCAGGTGTAACATGGGATATCCGTATTTTTGCTTTGCACCACATGAGAGGGAGATTGATAGAAAAGACTCTTTCATTATTTTACACCTGAAGAAGACCGTAGGGTATAACGGCCGAAACGTTGTGCACACAAAACACTAAACAGTTATGGTTTATATTGAAAAGAACCAATTAATGACTAAATTTATACTAAAAACTAAAAGTCTTTTTTTTTTTATGGCCATGTTTCGAAAAGGGGGGACCATTACATTTTCGGTGATTTTTAACCATTGCCTATTTTTGCTACGGTGGACCAATCACGTAAAAATCTCCTGCTTTAGAAACTGGTTTCTGTAGTGTGGAGAATTTTTCTTTAGAAACTGGTTTCTTGTTTGCAAAGATTGTTTTGTTTTTTTTAATAATACAAAGACGAATCGCGTAAAAAAATCTCAAAGAATTTTAATAATGTTTACTCACCTTAGTTGGGGTCATTTCTGAATGTAAAGGCTTTTAATTTAACTTTCTTTTTTTTTAACAAAAACAAAAACTTTATACAAGTAATTACGTAGTTTTTTTGATTAGGTCTTTGTATTATTAAAAAAAATGTTTTTTTAAATAGAAGAAAAAATAAAATTTACGCGATTGTCCTTTGTAATTATTAAAAAAAAATCTTTACAAACAAGAAACCAGTTTCTAAAGAAAAAAAAACAACAGATTTTTACGCGATTGGTCCTCCGTAGCAGAAATAGGCAACGGTTGAAATCACCGAAAATGTAATGGTCCCCCCCCCCCTTTTCAAAACTTGGCCCTTTATAAAAGAAAACCCACGCAGGTGTGCATTTTCTGTTCTAAACAAACAATACTATTTCCTGTAAAAGTGTCCCCTTTACTAACGCGACAAATGACTATTTTTATTTGAATTTTTGATACGTTAGTCACCAGACTAGTGACACTAGTTGTCAATGTTTGTTTTATTTCACCTGACACAAGGTAAATTTACTTTGAGCATTAAAGAACAAACTAACACATTGGATTTTTAAAAAATGAAATCAACATGAGGGTGTGAGATGATACGGCAAAAATTATACCTTTCTTCGCCAGATAAGGTATGTGAAATAAACATTAATTTAGAGATATCAATTTGAAAATGAGAATTTTTGAATCGGCCATTTTGAATGGCTAAAAGTGGCTAGATTTGATTTACAGGTAACGCTAAAAAAAAATTGATACAACGATCAAATAAACTCAAAGTATAATTACAATGTATTGATCAGTTATTAACAAAATAATGAAAATAAAACCTAGCTACTTTTTAGCCTTCAAAAATAGCCGTACCTGATGCGTTTATTTCAAGGATATCAATTTGAGAAAATTTCAAGAATGGCAAAACAAGTTCGATTCGCGGTGGCGGCCTCGTTAAAATAGGGTTTTATTTTATTTTATTTTTCGGTTTTCTGCTTGTTTTCTATCTGCAGACAGAATTGACAATAATATTATTTTTAGTGATTTTATTTATTTACCATGTCTCATATTACGAACAGGGATTTACAATTTTTGGAACAACATTTAATACTTTTGGCTGAGTTGTGTCGAAAACTTCTTTTTTTAAAATTTTTTTTTTTTTAAATAAGAGTAAAAAACGGAAAAACCTTTTTGGCAAATTATGGAATGGTTGTGTGTCTCTGTCTTCAGTACGATTTATGACGAGAGACTCATGTGACTTGTCACATTATTACCTCTTAGTTTCAAAATAAATGCGACTGCTATTTTAATTTTCCCTACTTTTTATGCAAATTCTTCATTTCACCCTGGAAAAGTAAGTTTTAAATCGGGTTTATTCGCAAAATAAGGCATAGAAAAAACACCTTTTTCTTTTATTCATATGCCAAAAATATTTAATGTGGATTTTTTCATCTTTTTCACAGTGAATTTTTATTTTGTTTTTATAATTTCATTCTTTGTTTTTTTTTGTTTGTTTTTTCAATAATCAATGATTATTTTGTTAATCTCAATTTAACATAAAAAATAGTGATTCCCACCCCTTCTTTCGCTTATGTTTTATTGGTACAACTTAGCGATGGTGGTCCCGATTGGACGTCACGACGAGGCGTCATGCAGATATGCGATGTGTCGTAACAATATGAATTAATTCTGTTTTTCTTTCATGAATTCTCTCATTTCTTTTTATTTATGTGCCTTTTTTTTACATTGAGTGTGCGCGGGTGTTAAATTTTGACACTCACACCTGCGTGACGTCGTCAGAATGTCAATCGGGACCACCCACGCTAAGTTGTACCGTCCTTTCTTTCACTTCACTTCACTTTTCTTTTCTTAACTGTCATGGCATGTGACTAACAAGATATCACGATATCTTCCTAGTTAACTCACACACGGCAAACAATAACCTACTTACAATTATAGAACTGTCTATACCTTTTGTGCTACTATTACTTACACCGTGTTCCACAACAGTTATACTAGATATGGTATAATTTTAAACTTTTAAGTCATTGTAAAAACCCCTAACTGACCATATAAATCCTGACCCCTAACTCTTAGTCGGTGTTGTCCATTGCTATTTTTTTTTTTTTTTTTTTTTTTTTGTTCAATCTTAAATAGACACATGATGCGAACTCGTGTGTCAACATGTTCTTTTAAAAAGACTTTTATGGGCATTTAAATTATTCAGATTTTCCTATAAATTTCGGCACAACTTAGCGAAGGTGGTCCCGATTGAAATTCTGCTAGCAGCGGGTGTGAGTGTGAAAATTTCACACCCGATGTTAAAAATGGCGCTTAAATGAAAAGAAATACGAGGATTCATTAAAGTAAATACTTAAATTATATTCTTACTGTTTTTCGCATCATAAATTTTCAACAGATCGCATATCAGCCTGATGGGACCACCTTCTCTAAGTTGTACCTAAATTACACCTTGTGCCAAAATAATGTTATGTTAAAAATGGCGCATAAATAAAAAGAAATAAGAGAATTCATGAAAGAAAAACAGAAGTAAATACTTAAATTATATTATTACTGTTTTCATGTCATAAATTTTCGACAGATCACATATCTGCGTGTCGGGACCACCATCGCTAAGTTGTACCTAAATTATACCTTGTGCCAAAATAATGTTAAATATGGTGCATAAATAAAAAGAAATAAGAGGATTCATAAAAGAAAAACAGAAGTAAATAAATTATTGTTACAGTTTCGCATCATAAATTTTTGACAGATCACATATCTGAGTGTCAGGACCTCCATCGCTAAGTTGTACCTAAATTACACCTTGTACCCGGTGTATAAAGGGTCTGGAACATTGTAATGGTGTGTATGACTTCATGAATTTAATTTTAAGTAAATTTGTTTTTGTCGCGACTGCAAACTAGAAAATTGTCCAAATTCGTTTTTTCACATGACATCAACCTTATGACACACACCAAACATGTCATTTTAGTGTTTCAACTTATTTTCACCAAATAATGTAAATAAATTCAAAGATGAGTGATATTTTTCATTTATTTTAATCTCTTTTTTGTTCTTCCTTTTTTAAAAAAAATGTATTTGATCCAACTCGGTCGGGTTTGCTAATATGTCACAAAATATCTAATTACACTCAAAAAGGTTTTCGGACAATCGAATTCATTCTTGTCATTCCCTCGAATTCATTCTTGTCATTCCCCCGAATTCATTCTTGTCATTCCCCCGAATTCATTCTTGTCATTCCCTCAAATTCATTCTTGTCATTCCCCCGAATTCATTCTTGTCATTCCTTCAATGTTTCAGCTGGTCCAATTCATTCCTGTCATTCCCTCAATGTTTCGGCCGAGGAAGAAAAAAGAGTCCCCCTCTTTACATACGAGGAAGACTGTAGAATGTATTAGCTGAAACGTTGTGGAAACAGCAAAAATAACAAGAATGAGTTCAATTGTCCAAAAATCTCTTCTCAAAATTATAGACAATACAAATAATTACACCTTTTTTTTTCTCCCCTACTTCTTGAATTGAATATTATATATAGTAGTAATAGTGTTTAATGATTCTGTCTGTTGGCCACGTTTTCTTTCCTTTTTACTCTCTCTCTCTCTTTCTTTTCTCTCTTCTTTCATTAAAAAAAAAAACAAACCAAAAAACAAATCTTTTCTCCTCCTGATCCTGGTGGTCCTCCCAATATTCTCAGGAGCAAAAGATCAGCGAACAACTCTCTAGATGGCTCTCACCAAGCCAAAAAAGGAGAAACTGAGAGTCCGAAGCAAATCATTCTCGTCCTCCTCAGTGAAGTTGCCTTCATTCCACCTCAGCAATTTTTGTAACGGTCTCCTGTGCCACAGAAGCCAACCCCAGGAGACCTACTCCTTCATTCCGCTGGATCCTGTGAGTCTCACACCATCATCACCGCCCATGTCTATCTATTATCTATATTTATTTTCCTCCTTAGCAATCGAAAAAAAAAAAAAAAAAAAAAAAAAAAAAAAAGAAAAGAAAACACAACATTGGATAGAGATCATTGTTTACTAAATCTCCATCTCTGGGTCGTCCGCTTCTTATGAGGCATTTATTATTTTTAAGATTTGGTTGGTTGGAGAAAAGCTAAAAGGAACCAGCCTGGCTGCACCAGAGCCAAACTCTGCTCCTACTTCCACTTCCACGCGTAATTCTACTATAAATATTGGAGGTATGTAACACTTGTCAGTTTAGAGCAGGTGATAACACTCCAGGCTAGCGATCAGTAGGTCATGAGTTTAAATCACGGTAGGGGAATGGGGATTTTGCATATTGGTTTACTCCCCTATTTTTGGTGAGGATTGTTCTTGTTACAATAAAAAGTAAAGTCAACTCTGATTTTGTCCTGGAGTTTGACAAAACACCCTCAAATTTAAATGGAAACTAGTAAATTCCTGTTGCTTTGCTAACGGTCTACCTGAAGCTGTGTTCTGTGTCAGTATGTTTACACAGTAATTTGAGTGGTTAATGCTAGGTATTGTTAATTAAAATTTATGTATTCATTTAGGGTAAAAAAACGAAATTAACACCTCAACAACAGTAGTTGTAATTATATTATCAGCAGCCTAACAAACACATGTACACAAAGCAGAACAGCGTTTTGTGTTAGTGTGTTCACAATAGCCCCTTCCTCTCTTTCTGTTTGTTGTCACAGATAGACTGATACACTGCAAATTATATTAATGATATATGAATACAGGTACCCCCCCTCCTGCTTTACGCAAGCTTGCTTTACGCACCTTTTCGCTTTTTATGAATAAAAAGGTGTAAAGCGAAAATAGCGTCCAGCATTTGTTTTGCAGCGAGCTGTTGTTATAGGGGCAGCACGCACCCCCTTCCTCCTCCTCTTCTATCTCTCCTACAACCCGGTTTCCTGTATCTTCCGCCACCCCAAGCTGCGATGTCTTAACCTAACTATCATACCAACATCACCATTTTTGGGGTCTGGGAATGCTCAAAAACATTTTCCACATTGATTGGTAAATTGATGGTAAATGCTCCTTTGCTTTACACCTTTACGAAAGGTTTTTATAGGAACGCTCTAATTTCGGATAGCGTGACGGGGGGGTGGGGACCTGTAGTCATTAAAAAAATTTTTTGTAACTTATAATCTTTTCCAGAAAACCCAAGGAGTTGTATATTTTATTTTTATTCCCCCCTCCCCTCTTAACCCAGTGCCGGGTCATGGGGGCACCACCAAATGATTTTCATCACGGTGTGTCAATAGCCTTGTAGAGCCTCTTAGACTGGTTGCTAAGAGAGCCCAATCTGTGCCCTACTATTCACCAGGGGAGAAGAGATGGATTCATGCCTTTCCCAAAGGCATTAGTGCGAAGTGAACACCAATTGTCTCAGCTGGAGTTTGAACTCGGCTCACCAGTTCCATTCTCAGTGCCATTAACTGTTCAGCTACTCCTCACCTCCCTTGTGTGGTGAACACAATTCTAACTTTATGCGCTGGGATAGTTAGAAATACGATCCCTTGAGAAATCAATCGGAGTAACCCCAAAAAAACAAATATCTAAAACAAAAACCAAAAAAATTGTTATTTCTTGTTAATTTAAAAAAACAAACAATCATGTTCAACTGTTACAAAGGAAATCGTCTCATTGATTTAAAAAAAATGAAGATCTGGGGCATGTTTCTCCACGTTTTCCTTCCTCGTAAAATCTTAAGTTAAGTCTGAATGGATGACCCAAAAAAGAGATCTTAGATTTAGTGATTAATGATCTGAATAGACTCACATACGATTGATTCTATCTATAGACGCCCTCCCCTCCAATTCCATGTAGCTCCCTTGACAGGGGCGAAGGCAGAGATACCTCAAACCCATCCACGCAACAATGTTCCCTCCAATTTTTTCATCGCCTTCACGGGACCAAAAAGCCTGCGAGCAACTGAAGAAGTAGTGTGCAGAAAACATTTTCATTTTTGAGACGATCATTGATTTTAAATCTGCAATCAAATACTGCTACCTAGTACAAGAGCGATTGCGTGTTTGGCCACAAGGTTTTAGTTTTGAACCCTTTTATTCATTATCTGAAACTTTCAAAATTCGTGTGTGGCCTTAAAATTTTACTGTGCAGCATTTTTTCTTGTGCACAGTTGTGCACCTTAGAGGGAACTCTGCCGCACACACACGCCTTTCCTTCTTCATTGATCAAACAGTAGCAGCAGGGCTCAAAATTAACATTGTCCCGTCATCCCGGAGACAGTAAAAAAAAAAGTGTTCAGGACGAACAGATACCTTCGCTGGGATGCCACCGGGACGGAAGTGATTTTAAAAAATTTTTTGTTTTTTTAAAATTACTTCTGTCCGAGAGGCGTGCCAGGGAAGATATCAATATTTTTTTAATTTTTTTTTTTAAATAGAATTGTTTTTCGAGACGGTGGTGAAAAAAGTTTGTCTGGAGCCCTGGGTAGCAGTTTCCACATTTTTTATTTTTTTTATTTTAGAGGGCTATTTTCCTAACCCTAAAATTTTAGGGGTGGATTTACCTCTCGTCTGCCTACGCCCCTGGGTAGAGTGCACGGATTTTTACCTCTCATTTTTAGTGGTTTTACTCTCATTGCCAGTGTATCCACCCTCCCGCACAACCCTGGTGTGGTGTAATCCCATTGCTTGCTTTTTGGCTTCATTTTTTTTTTTTTTCAAAGACATGGGCATTTAGAACAGCTAGCTCTTTTTTCCTTTCATATTTTGTTCTTTAACCCCTTCAAATCCTAAAGACCAAAAAAAAACAATTATTCGTAACCGGACATCCTTTAATATTTTTTGTGATTATTTCACGCTAATATTGTATAACTTCAGAGTGGGCATGTGTTTATTCAATTACAAGCTCATTAGTATTTGTTACAAACAAAACGTCAAGATTTGACAAAGGAAGTTTTTTATATGACAATTTGTGAGATACCTATTTCATATTTTCAAATCTATAGGATGAAATGGAAAAATGGTGAGATCTAGTAATTGAGATTTTAAAATTGTTTTTCTGGGCAGCTAGAACAAAAATTGTCCTTATTGCAGTAGGTTTCGAGTAACGTCATTGTCATCGCAAACTGGGTCTTTGCTGTCAACTGTCAAGTATGTTCCTGATTCACTGCCGGATCTTTTGGAATTGTCAGCCAAGTGGTTGGGTTCTTTTCCTTCGGACTTCATCCTGCGGCCAACAACAGCAAAGGGATGACAGTCCTTGTGGCACTTCTTCTTCCAAATCATCACGGGAGCTCCTTGTGGTCTCCTCCATGATGACTCATAAAAATCATGTAAAGAGTCTCTTAGACAGCATCCGTAGCAAGATGTACCATATTTCATCATGTATAATCCACATTATTTTCTGAAAATTTTGATCTAATAAATCCAGGTGTGTATTATCTATGGAAACATAATTGATATACATGGGATAATGAATTTTTCATTCAAAACATCTTTAACACTCTTATGTAATTGTAACTTCTGTACATGAGCATTTCTTCCGAATGATTTGTGGAAGGGTTCGGAGAAGTTTCCCATGATCTTTTGGACTTTCTCTGATCTTTCCAGGATTCAACAACTAGTACATTTTTGATAGTAATATTATCTTGATTTGATTTATTTTCAATAGATGAAGCATTAATTTTTTACTAGTATTTTCTTTCATCTTAATTTTAGTTGCTTTTCATGGCAACTACTCAGACCGTCAGTCTATCTAGTAAGTAAACTGTACAAATCAGAAATAAAGAATAAGCTCTAGGTGAGACTCAAACTCTCATCCCTCCCAGCCGAAAGAGCTCTAGTAGCTCAATTGCTAGAGCAGTTGCTGTACGTAGGCAAGCTCCCCGAGGTAAAGAAGAGGAGCTTATTCTTTATTTCTATTTTCTATGCTGCTAACTGTTAGGCTACCCGCACCTCTTTTCAAATTTGAATGCTAAGAAATTTTTGATTCAGTTTTTCTAATGTAAGATATAAGAAACCAAGCCTGGTTGCTGCAGGGTCAAACTCTACTCTAACTTCTATTCTGACTGAAGATGATTACTGCAACTTTTGTATTGTATATATAGTAAATAAAAGATTTATAAAAATGTATATTTTTTAGTATAAATGTATTTATTTATTAGAATGAAATAAGCCCTTGCATATCTGTAAGATACATTTTGTAGGTATGTAAAACTTGTCAATTTAGCTTAGTTGGTAAGAGACCAGCCTACCAATGAGTTGTTCTTGTTACGGTAGAAAAACAATGTGAAATGGGTATCTCATTGAAAATTGTTTATTTTTAAATCTTATCTTATTGAATAACTCTTTTATTGAATTTTTTAAAAATTAATTAATTTTTTTAAAATTAATATTTCCATGCACTTTTCTTCTTTGCTTTGAACAGGCACAATGTTATGATTTTAATATTTCCGCCACAAGAATCTTTTTTGTCTGTTATGCAAATGCTATTAACTATCCACTTCTTTTCAGGTTTTTAAACTCATTACTCAAAAATTTGAGATTTTAAAAACTTTTAAAATTTGTCTGATTTCAAAATGCCAAATTAGCCTTTTAATCGATTGCCTCTTTTTTGATGTACCTTATTTCCGATGTACCTTATTTCCTGGGGTCTACAAAATTCTCAAGCCTCAACGATTCACCCGAATTTTGACTTGCAAAATTTTGAAAAAAAGAAGTAAAATAGGATTAGGCCTATGAAAAAGTAACCTCCATCTTGTAGGACATTGGGTAAATTTTTAGGCTTATTTCAGGCAGAAAAATATCACCTTTGACACAGGGAAATATGGTATATTATAAAAACCATGTGGTTTATCACATATGAGCATTATGTTTCTCTCTAATGAGGGTGTTTGAGATAAAGTTTCTCATTTTCTGCAGCAGATTGACTCCTGTTTTATTTACTGGGGAGTTTCAATTTACAATGTAATTTTTTGTTAAATTAGTCCCTTAGTTCACGTTTGTTCTTGTTTTTGTTTTTTTTAAAAATCCAGACTTTTTAGTGATCCGACAAAAGGCGAGCAATGAAATTATTTCATTGCTCACCACTTTTTTTCCAATTCTTTAATTGATCACCCCCAACACAGTAGGCTGCCAAATGATGTTGGTCACGTGATGGTTTCTATTGTGTAACTAACCAAACCTTGGTTTTGTATTCCTGTAAACTCCTTGTGGAGCATAAGGCTATTACCACACTATGCGATGCAGCTGCGACTTCAGTAGCAACTAGGTTTTACGGGGTTGAGTTGCTATCCCCACTCAGAACCATCCTCTTTTAACCAGGCTTGGGATCATATTTTATTTTTTTATTTTTTTTCTGTCAAAATAACCTTCTCTTTGATGGGTTACCTTCCAGGGCTAAAGGGCTCCAACTGCCCTGCTATTTACTCATAGCTAGGGGGAGAAGTGGGTTCATGCCTTTCCCAAGGGCATTAGTGCAAAGTGAACATCAGCAGTCTTGGCTGGAATTCAAACTCGGTTCGCAGATTCAGTTATCAATGCTGATAACCGCTACACTACTCAGTGGCATAACAAGAGGGAGGGCAGCAAAAATTCCTTTGGCCTGAAATACTGGCGATGTCGAATTT